>JACAVU010000001.1:49668565-49684986 GCA_014183005.1 Castanea mollissima
TAAAACACACCTCTTTGTACAAAATTACAAATATTGGCTGGTTTGTATAAAAAGCACTCTTGACATCACTCGCCCTAGCAAAAAAACTCCCTTGTTTTTTTGTTTTTCTCTCATTTTTTCCACCTTCAACTGTCTTTTCACACTTTTTTATGTTTTCACTCTCTTTTTTTTGTTCACGGTCTTTTATTCTTTCACTCTCTTTCTCATCATCTTTTTTTGCATTCTCAATCTCACAATTTTTCAAGTCATTTTCTCTTTTCAGTTTCACTTGATCTTCATACACTTGTCTTAGTGATGCGAACCTCAATCGACACGCTTTGAGACCCAACAAAAATATTGGAATATTTAACCCAGGAAAGCTAAAAATCAGATTTATGATAGAAACCCTGACCCAACGTTTATAATTGAAACGCGAACCAAAGGTATAAGCTGACCTTGACCCAATGATTATAAAGAATCACGAACCAAAGGTATAAAGTTTGAACGCCACAAGGAAGAACCCTTGATAAGTTCACAGTTCTTCAAGAACCAAAAGAGAGCAAAGCCTCACCTTTTCTGATTTTATTCAATAATTTTCTCAAAAACGTTTACAGACTTCAGGGCCTATTTAAGGACTCCACAAAACTTGACTGACAAGAAAATATATATTTAAAATAACTCTTAATTGATACCTTACCATATCAGGAATCAAGTTTGACCTAAAAAGCATTAAATGCACCTAAAAACAAGGAAATACCTAAAAAACGTACTAAATAGTAAAACCCTAAATAAAAGTTTATTTGGTCTGAAATTAGCAGATCCAAAATAGGAAAAAATCTGCCCTAACTGATACAGAGCTGGAAAGTCAATCAGTCATTAATTCATGCCATAAATCACTCCATATTAAGTCAGATCAGCCCTAAATAGCTTGAATTAAATTTATTACACTTTCATCTTCCTTTGGGCCAAGCTTGGAATGTCCTGCGTTAGAATCAGCCCAAATCTCTTGAATTAGACCATTAAGTGCTTCTTGGATCTTCTTGGATCTTGCTCTTGTAATAGGCCCAATTGGAACATGCAATGGATCCTTGAATGCTTGTTGATTCTCATCACTTAGAGTCAACGGTACAAGAGTAATGGTTTTATTATCTTTAAAAAAAGAATACCTATTCTTGAACCCATCATGATTGACCTTCCTGTCAAACTGCCATGGCCTGCCCAATAAAATGTGACCCACTTGCATTGGAACAACATCACAAAGTACTTCATCCTTGTACCTCCCAATTGAAAAAGAAACCAGTACTTGCTTGTTTACCTTAACTTCTCCACAATCATTCAACCACTGCAACTTATATGGTCTAAGGTGTTTCAAGGTAGGTAAATTCAATTTTTCGACTTAAGTAGTGCTAGCCACATTAGTACAGCTCCCCCCATCTTTAATCATACTACATACCTTGTTGTTGACGTGGTATCTAGTGTGAAAAATGTTCTCCCTTTGTTGTTCCATGTCATCTTCTTTGACTTGGGCACTTAAAGCACGCCTAGCCACAAGTGACTCGCCCTCCACTGGATACTCCACTTCCTCATCACAAGCATTCTCAAGTGATGGAATATGGTCATCATCTTCCTTGCTTTCAGTTTCCACATCTCCATCAATACGTGCGATCATGGTCCTCTTATTTGGGCATTGTGAAGCAACATGACCTACTCCCAAACAATGAAAACACTTAATATCACGATTACGAGTCTGGGATTCATTTTTACCTTTGTTGATACTGGGAGCTTCATCTCTCCTTTTTTGTGGTTCGGCTTTAGACTTGAAAACAGCCCCTTCGTCTTTCCTCCCATTTGACCTCCATGAAGTAGAGGAGCCCAGATTTTGAAATGACCGAGCTCATTTCCTTTTAAGCTGTCGTTCCACCTTTATTGCCATGTGCACCATGTCCTCCAACTCCACGTAGTGCTGCAACTCCACCACGTTGGCAATGTCACGATTCAGCCCATTCAAAAACCTTGCCACGGTAGCTTCTTTATCCTCCTTTACATTTGCCCGAATCATGGCAATCTCCATCTCCTTGTACAAGTCCCTATAGTAGTGACTAGGAACAAACCGCCTCCTCATGATTGCCTTCATTTCCTCCCAACTCTCAATAGGTCTCTCATGGTTTCTCCTTATGTTCATCACAAGTTGATCCCACCATATAATAGCATAGTCAGTAAACTCAATGATAACGAGTTTTACCTTTTTCTCCTCGGAGTAGTTGTGGCACTCAAAAATTAACTCCACCTTCTTCTCCCACTCCAAGTATGCTTCTGGATCATTTTTCCCTTGGAATGTTGGTATCTTCATTTTTATGTTTCCTAGGTTCCTGTCAGTCCCATCTTTCCATCTTGGATCTCCTCGTGGTAGTCATCAGAATCATTCATATGAGAACGCCTTTCTTGCCTTCTAGCATTAGGGCCTTTTTGGGGACGCTCCTCACACAAAGTAGCAATAACAGTGTCTTGCCTATCCATCCGATCCCGAATCTCATTAAACACCACGTTCATGCGTTCAAATTGTTGTTGCATAGCCTGTAAAATGATGAACGACTCCTCCCCTCCTTCCCTATTTAATGTTTCAAACCTGAAAGACATACTTTTGAAACAGCAGAGAATTGTTAGAAATAATTCCTCAACATACTCCCTCACGTGTTTGCACTCAAATTATGTCACTCCCACTCGTGTTTTACTCTTAAATTGGCTTTTTCCCGATAACAGTCTCACACTCTCTTGCCTTTTTCCACTCGTAACTTCGCCTTTTCAGTTCTTCATTAGACTAATAAACTTGATCAAGAACTTCAACTCGTAGTGTAAAAACAAATACCAACAACAAGAAAATATGACAGAAACACTAAATCAAAGGAAGAGGACAAAAGAAAACGATATTCTGGTCTGCGAGAATTGAAACTACAATTTTTTTTTTTTTCAGATTTTTTTTTTCACGTTTTTTTTTTTTTTTGGGAACTGGGAGCATGATTTTAACCTAATGCACTTCAATAATAAAAAAAAAAGAACGATGAATGAAGAACACAAAAGAAACAAGATAGGATGATAACAAGAAACAAAAGATAAAGGGATAGGAAACTGATTTTAGAACCTGTGCTCTGATACCAAATGATGCGAACCTCAATCGACACGCTTTGAGACCCAACAAAAATATTGGAATATTTAATACCAAATGATGCGAACATCAATCGACACGCTTTGAGACTCAACAAAAATATTGGAATACTTGCCCAAGAAAGCTAAAATTCATATTTTTGATAGAAACCCTGACCCAACGTTTATAATTGAAACGTGAACCAAAGGTATAAGTTGACATTGACCCAATGATTATAAAGAATCACGAACCAAAGGTATAAAGTTTGAACGCCACAAGGAAGAATCCTTGATAAGTTCACAGTTCTTGAAGAACCAAAGGAGAGCAAAGGCTTACCTTTTCTAATTTCTATTCAATAATATTATGAAAAACGTTTACAAACTTCAGAGCTTATTTAAGGGCGCCATAAAACTTGACAGACAAGAAAATATATTCTAAAATAACTCCTAATTGATATCTTACCATACTAGGAATCAAATTTGACCTAAAAAGCATTAAATGCACCTAAAAACAAGGAAAATACCTAAAAAACGTACTAAATAATAAAACCCTAAATAAAAGTTGATTTGGTCTGAAATTAGCAGATCCAAAATAGGAAAAAATCTGCCTTAACTGATATAGAGCTGGAAAGTCAATCAGTCATTAATTCACGCCATAAATCACTCCCAATTAAGCCAGATGAGCCCTAAATAGCTTGAATTAAATTTATTACGCTTTCATCTTCCTTTGGGCCAAGCTTGGAATGTTCTGCGTTAGAATCAACCTAAATCTCTTGAATCAGCCCATTAAGTGCTTCTTTGATCTTCTTAGATCTTGCTCTTGTAATAGGCCCAACTGGAACATGCAATGGATCCTTAAATGCTTGTTGATTCTCATAATGATTTATGTGATTTTGTCACAGAAGATATAAATCACAAGTTCCTTGTAAACTCAAAATATAATTCGTAGTAGGTGATGAAAATTGGGCATTTCATTTGCAAAGACTATAACATATCAACTAAGATGATTTGTCTTGATCATGGAAATGGAGATTTCTAGTTGGTATGTTGATATGTTTTAAGAGTTAAACATATTGAACAGGACTGTGTGAGATTTATTATTCTTTTAACGACTATCAAATGAATAATAAACTCACGACTTATATTTGCATGAACTCTTAATCCTGAGAAAATAATGGACTTGATCATGAGGTGTAGGTTTCTTTGATATATCAGGAGTGAGATCTAGAGTAACGGTCAAAACCTCAGTATGTTGGGCAACCAAATTTGGTGTTGATGGAACATATATTCTCAAGATGGAATTCATAGTCTCTTAATGGAGATACAAAATATTCTTTGAGATAAGTTTAATAGGATTGTTATTCAGAGAGTTAGGCTTAACAACTTTAGTAAAGAGTTACTAAAGTATATATCTATGGAATTGGGTTTCATAAATATATAATGAATAACTTTAAGGGATTAAACCGGGTACTCAAGGAATTAAGATGTAGTAATCTACATAGTGACAGTCTTCTTTCATGACTTTGTGTTACAACGAATATTTTATAAAGGGGTTATATGTAAAATAAAGTCTTGGGATATAATTTATAAATAAGGCTTAGAGTGCAACTATATTTATATAGTAGTATTAAACATAGTTAATGGTAACTTTGAACTAGTCAAGAGTTGACAGAAAAACCCAAGGCCCATTGGAGCAAGTGTCTTATTGGTCCCTTTTGGTCCCACTCCAAGTCACATACTAAAGCCCAATTGAAAATGCCCAAAATGCTATTAGCCCAATCAGATAATTAGTTATAAGGAGAGAAATATACAGAATTTTAAAATGTGAAAAAGTAGTTTTGTACATGAAAACGTAGAAAAACTGTCTTAGTTTTGATATCAATTTATGTTCATTATGATCGTATGTTGGTTGTTTTGTACATGAAAACGTAGAAAAACTGTCTTAGAAAAATTCTGGAAAATTCAAAATTTGCGACACACGATCGATCGAGGATCTGTCGAGAATCGATCGAGCTTTGTAGAACTTATTCTCGATCGATCGAGAATCTGTCAAGAATCGATCGAAGACTGTGGATTCAGAATTTTTCCTAAGTGTTTTTACATATATAAAGAGTAAGGCAATGTCTAATTAGTTTATGCATGTTTTAAATTTAAAAACCTTTATTTTAAAACATCTAGTAGGAGAGAGATACAAAAGTTGGATTTCACGGCCTCCATTGACGGTTTATAGTAGTGTGATTAAGCACCTCGCCTTGGCATATATGCCTTGCTCCTTCAGAGGGTGTTTAATTCATGGTACCACAAGTTAAACTTCTTAATGATGAATAATATGTGTTTTTACATTAAGAACGACCACATTACCGTGGAGTTACTCAATGACTCACATAGAATTCAATCAATGGTATACACTAGACTAAGTATAATGTTAACCTCCCTTCAAAGCTATGTCATTATTACTTAGAGGTTAAAAAAAAAACGGCATATTATTAGTGTTTGATAAGAGTTATCATGATATCACTAATAATGAGAATAGTTCTCAATCAATCATAGTGTTTATAATTTACTTGCTTCCAAGGAATTTTAAACATGGGATTTGGTTATCGTTGCATATATTATTTTATGGTTTTACTAAGGTTCCATACTATATGTTTATATGCTAATTGATAATGTCCAGTTTACTTATTATATTCATGTTTATTATTTTCAGATTTGAACATGGCATCATTTAGCCCACTTGTTTCTATTTTTAATCAAAACAAGTGACTAGATCCAACTATGTTGACTGGAAAAGAAATTTGGACATTATTTGAACAACTGAAGAGCACAAATATGTGCTTACTCAACCATGTCCTAGCTTTCCTTCATTAGATGCTCCTTCTGAGGAAAAACAACGATATGATCGTTGGCAGAAATCTAATGAAATTGCCAAGTGTTATATCCTAGCATCTATTTCAAATGTTCTACAGCATCAAATGCAGGATGTAGAACTAGCTTCGGACATTATACATACTCTGAAGGAGATGTTTGGTGAGTAAGGCCGTTCAGCAAGGCAAGAAACTGTAAGGCAAATTTATAATACCAAAATGGCTGAAGGTACTTCAGTTAGAGAGCATTGCCTTATAATGATCTCTAATCTGAATACATTAGAGGTTTTAGGTGCCGACATTGATGGAGAATCCCAAGTGGATATGATACTCCAGTTACTACTAGAATCATTCAAGGAATTCAGACTAAATTATAATATGAATAAAAAGGTTTATTCTTTGTCTGAATTAATGAATGAGTTAGTGGCGGTGGAAGGCATCCTTGGTACTTCTAGTGTTGAAGCCAATGTTGGTGAAGCTTCTATAAATAAGTCTTGGGATATAATTTATAATAAGGCCTAGAGTGCAACTATATTATATAGTGGTATTAAATATAATTAATGGTTACTTTGGATTTGTCAAGAGTTGACAGAAAAGCCCAAGGCCCATTGGAGCTAGTGTCTTATTGGTCCCTTTTGGTCCCACTCCAAGCTACACACTTAAGCCCAATTGGAAAGGCCCAAAAGGCCAGCCCAATTAGATAATCAGTTAGATATAAAGGGAAAAACATTCAGAATTTTCTACCGAGAATCAAGTTAGAACACTATTGCAAAGTGGTGCATGTTAGTGTTAGAAACTTTGACAATTTTTCCTTTGGAACTGATTGAGAGACCACACATCTTAGGCGTTAGTAGAATTGGAGTGAAGATTGAAAGTTTTCCCAAGCGATTTTGAAATTCACCGCTCTAAGGTACACTCTATTGTTCTTAAATTCTAAAGCTTATATAGCACATGTTAACTTTTATGAATGAAGTAGATCCATTATTTTTCCGCTGCTCACATGCATATTTCCATCAACATCTTGGCCGTTAGTGGAATTGGAGTGAAGATTAAAAATGTTTTCAAGAACTTATGATCTTTGGTTTTGAAATTCACTGCACCGAGGTACACTCTCTTGATTCTATATTCTGAAATTTACATAGTGTATGTTATCAATTACGAATGAAGTAGATCCGTTTATTTTCCGCTGCGTATGTTTTGCACACGATACAAACATGTAATTTTCCATCAGTGGAAGTGAAGGATTTTCATCCTATTAGTTTGGAAGGGGATGTGAAGTCCTTCTTCTTCTTCTTCTTCTTCTTATCATGATAACTCTTATCAAACACTAATAATATGCCGTTTTACATTTAGCCTCTAAGTAATAATAGAAAGAACTTAGCATAGAGGATACTATAATGCTTAATCTAGTGTATATCATTGTCTAGAATTATGTGTAGCCACATTTCATCCATTTAACAAGCTTATTTTGTAGTGCCATGATAAAAACACCCTTCGCATGGAATGCAAAGCTCAAGGCAAAGACAAGGTGTTTCATCAAACCACTATAAACCAAGAAATTCAATCTTGTATGATCATGAAATAAATACTCTTCGCATGAAATGCTAAGCTCAATGCAAAGACAAAGAATATATTTCACACTACTATGAACCAACAATGAAGGCCGTAAGATGCAACCCTTGTATCTCTCTCCCACTAGATGTTTTAAATTAAAGGTTTTTCATTGTTTAATACATATGTAAACTAAGTACACATAGCCTTACTCTTTATACATGTAAAAAACAAGTGTCAGAATTTTTGGCTACTTATTCTAGCTATTCTCGCGTGTAGCGAGTTTTGGCTACTTGTTTTGGCAACTCGAGCAGTCATGAGACCCCAATTGCGAGTTCATCCAGAAGCTCTCACGACTCACTCGTGACTCATCTCTCAACTCGCCAGTCTCGAAAACGCCCAGACATAGCCATTTTTCTTTTAACCGTTTTTTACATTTCCAATGAACAAAACACATTCATAATGATAAAAAACGATGAGGTTAAGATTAAAACTTGAATTTCATTGATGTTAAAGTGTTAAAATTCAATTTTACATGGTTAAAATCAAACTTAAACAATATCATAACATCAAAATCAGTTTTAATCAAACAATAATTTCAAAACTAAAATATGCAGAAAAATGACTGCAAAATTTTCACAACTATGAAAGTAGTTTTCTTTGATTCTAAAATCACTAAACATGTTACACAAATTCAAAAATGAAAACCGCTTTGATACCAATTATTGGAAAATCACATGTTTGTATCGCATACAAAATATACGCAGCGGAAATTTAACGAATATACTTCATTCGCAATCGAGAGCGTACCTTGGTGTGGTGAATTTCAAAAAAAGATTAGAAGTACTTGAGAAAACTTTTAATCTTCACTCCAATTCTACTTTACGTCCAAGAAGTGTGGTCTCTCAATCGGTTTCTAAGGGAGAAATTAGAAAGCGTTTCACACTCACATACACACCATTTCATACACATACAAAATTCTATATATTTTTCCCATGATATCTAACTGATTATCTAATTGGGCTGGCCGCTTGGGCCTTTCCAATTGGGCTTAAATGTGTGGCTTGGAGTGAGACCAAAAGAACCAATAAGACACTAGCTCCAATGGGTCTTGGACTTTTCTGTCAACTCTTGACAAGTCCAAAATTACCATTAATTATATTTATACCACTATATAAATATAATTTCACTCTAAGCCTTAATTATAAATTATATCCCAAGACTTTATTTTACATACAATCCCTTCATAAAATATTCGTAGTAATACAAAGTCATGAATGTAAACTGCCACTTTGAAAATTACTACATCTTATCTTTGTGTACCCAGTTTAATCCTTTAAAATTATTCATCATATATTTATGAAATCCAATTTCATAAATATATACTTTAGTAACTTCTTACTAAAATAGTTAGGCATAACTCCCTGAATAACTGAACCCATTAAACTTATCTAAAAGAAATATTTTATATTTCCATTAAGAGACTATGAATTCCATCTTGAGAATATATGTTCCATTAACACTAAATATGGCTGCCCAACATACTGAGGTTTTGACCGTTACTTTAGATCTCAGTCCCGATATATCAAAGCAACCTACATTTCATGATCAGGTCCATTATCCTCTTAGGATTAAGAGTTCATGTAAATAGAAGTCGTGAGATTTATTACTCATTTGACAATCGATAGGAGAACAATAAATATCACAGCGGTCCAGTTCAATATGTCTTAACTCTTAAACATATCAACATATCAACTAAAAGTCTCTGCTTCCATGACCAAGACAAATCATCTTAGTTGATATGTTATAGTCTTCACAGATTGAATGCCCAATTTCATCATAGACTACGAACTATAATTCTGAGTTTACAAAGAACTTGTAATTTATGTCTTCTGTGACTTTTGACATAAATCACGTACTATGCATCTCATGGACTATATGATAATGTCCAATATTCATGTTACTATTATTTTAGATAATAATAAAACAATTTTATTAATCACAACATAATATCATACATAATATCATACATAGCGTCATACAATAGGATTTAAGGACACACATCCTAACAGTTTCAACCTCATTTTCTAAAAAACTCCCTTATAATTATAAATTATAAATTGACCCCACAAAAATTTACTAAAATACCCCTCCTTTTAATCCCTTTTTAATCCCTTTTTTTCCCCTGGTATTACAGAATCTCTTATGAAGCTATGCATTGTAATCCTTTAAATGAGCAACTGTGTAGTAATGGAGTCATTTACTTAAGAGCAATCGACAGTCCATTGCAGGTCTAATTTAACAGTTCGGTTTCTAAAAGTCATTATTTCCTATCAATGCCAATTGGTTTGTTGGTCTATAGTTTTGACCATACACGATAGAGATTGTTATTAAAAATCACGAAAATTACAAATTTGTTAAAGATCAACTCCATCTTCTCCAGCTAGCTATTTCGTAATAATATGCAATCATATCTGTTTGTAATACAGACTTCTGTGCACTTAGTGACCTATCCCATTGCCTATAGTGTTGTAACGAAGTTATTTTTGCTAGGTATGATGTTGGCATGCTGCTAGTAACTTACTATAGTGTCTACTTTAAATTTATATGGGCTTATGCGGTAGTGCTCAAACTGAACTTTATTTTGTAATCTATATGCTAGTGTCTACTTTTCAATCACCAGGAATGAACTTATTATTGACAGTTAGTGGGACCTTATTCCGGCTTTGGTTTACGGCTAAACTTATTTTACTGAATCTAGGACCTTGGGTTGGAATGGTTTTGACGTAGGATAACCACACTATTTCAATGGAGCAATTAAACAACAATAAAACAAAAGATAAATCTTAAGAGTCAGCACCTAAGGGTTCCTTGAAGTCAGCACCAAGCAAACTGGAGTCGGCACTAGTGTAAAGAAACATACATTTTTTTAATAATTTTCTAAAGTTTTTTAATAATTTTCTAAAGTTGAATTACAATTATCAAAAAGTGTTTAAATAGCTAGCAACAAATTGCATAAAGAAACCCTAATTATTAAATGCTCAAGCTTGCTTAATCTTAAACCCAATAACTAACAGGCTTCATCCATAAGGCCACAGGTTGGGCCGTCTTCTTTTTGTTCTTCCTTCCATACATGCGTATAATTGGGGGTTGTACCTTGTGTCCGCACCAGGTTGGTATTCATAATTGAACCATTTAATTTATGTTACTTGAATTGAGGAACTTATATTTGATTATATGGGTTTGTTTATACAAAGGACTGTTTTCAAGTCCAAAGCCGAACCACAAAAAAGGAGAGATGAAGCTCCCAGTATCAACAAAGGTAAAAATGAATCCCAAACTCGTAATCGTGATATTAAGTGTTTTCATTGTTTGGGAGTAGGTCATATTGCTTCACAATGCCCAAATAAGAGGACCATGATCGCACGTATTGATGGAGAGGTGGAAACTGAAAGCGAGGAAGATGATGACCAGATTCCATCACTTGAGGATGCTTGTGATGAGGAAGTGGAGTATCCAGTGGAGGGCGAGTCACTTGTGGCTAGGCGTGCTTTAAGTGCCCAAATCAAAGAGGATGACATGGAACAACAAAGAGAGAACATTTTTCACACTAGATGCCACGTCAACAACAAGGTATGTAGTATGATTACAAATGGGGGAGTTGTACTAATGTGGCTAGCACTACTTTTGTCGAAAAATTGAATTTACCTACCTTGAAACACCTTAGACCATATAAGTTGCAGTGGTTGAATGATTTTGGATAAGTTAAGGTAAATAAGCAAGTACTGGTTTCTTTTTCAATTGGGAGGTACAAGGATGAAGTACTTGTGATGTTGTTCCAATGCAAGCGGGTCATATTTTATTGGGCAGGCCATGGCAATTTGACAGGAAAGTCAATCATGGTGGGTTCAAGAATAAGTATTCTTTTGTTAAAGATAATAAAACCATTACTCTTGTACAGTTGACTCCAAGACAAGTGTATGAAGATCAAGTGAAACTGAAAAGAGCAAATGACTTGAAAAATTGTGAGATTGAGAATGCAAAAAAAGATGATGAGAAAGAGAGTGAAAGAATAAAAGAGTGTGAACAGAAAAAAAAGAGTGAAAACATAAAAAAAAAAAGTGAAAAGACAGTTGAAGGTGGAAAATGAGAGAAAAACAAAAATCAAGGGAGCTTTTATGCTAAGGCGAGTGATGTCAAGAGTGCTTTTTATACAAAACAGTCTATATTTGTACTATTGTACAAAGATGTGTGTTTTAATACTAATGAACTTGATGAATCTTTACTTAGTGTTGTTGTCTCTTTGTTGCAGGAATATGAGGACGTGTTTCCTAATGATGTCCTAATGGATTGCCACCTATTAGAGGAATAGAGCATCAAATTAATTTTGTGCCAGGTGCGACAATTCCTAACCGACCAGCCTATAGGAGTAATCCGGAGGAGACAAAGGAACTTCAAAGACAAGTTGAGGAGTTCCTGACCAAGGGACATGTGAGAGAGAGTATGAGTCCATGCGCGGTGCCGGTGCTGCTTGTTCCTAAGAAGGATGGAACTTGGAGAATGTGTGTTGATTGCAGGGCTATCAACAACATTACGGTAAAGTATAGACATCCCATTCCTAGGTTAAATGACATGTTGGATGAATTGCATGGATCATGTGTTTTCACAAAAATTGATTTGAAAAGTGGATATCATCAAATATGATGAAAGAGGATGATGAATGGAAAACTGCCTTTAAAACTAAATATGGATTGTATGAGTAGTTGGTAATGTCTTTCGGTCTAACTAATGCACCAAGTACATTCATGAGGTAATGAACCATGCATTGCATGCGTTTATAGGCAGATTTGTTGTGGTTTATTTTGATGACATTTGGTGTATAGCAAGAATTAGATAAGCATATTGATCATTTGCATTGTGTGCTTACTGTTATGAGAAAAGAAAGATTTCCAGCTCTTAGGCGGTCTAAGCTGCACCTAGAGGGGATGGTCCATTTCAAGTCCTTGAGAGAATCAATGATAATGCAAACAAGTTGGATCTTCCAGGTGAGTATAACATTAGTGCTACATTTAATATTTCTGATCTTTCTCCTTTTGATGTAGGTGACGATTCGAGGACGAATCCTTTTGAAAAGAGAGGGAATGATGCAATCAACAAGCATTCAAGGATCCATTGCATGTTCCTTGAGCCTATTAAGAGCAAGATCCAAGAAGATCAAAGAAGCACTTAATGGGCTGATTCAAGAGATTGGGTTGATTCTAACGCATGACATTCTAAGCTTGACCCAAAGGAAGATGAAAGCGTAATAAATTTAATCAAGCTATTTAGGGCTAATTGGCTTAATTGGGAGTGATTTATGGTGTGAATTGATGACTGATTGACTTTCTAGCTCTATATCAGTTAAGACAGATTTTTTTCTATTTTGGATCTGCTAATTTCAGACCAAATCAACTTTTATTTACGGTTTTGTTATTTAGTACGTTTTTTATAGGTATTTTCCTTGTTTTTAGGTGCATTTAATGCTTTTTAGGTCAAATTTGATTCCTGGTATGGTAAGGTATCAATTAGGAGTTATTTTAGAATATATTTTCTTGTCTGTTAAGTTTTATGGAGCCCTTAAATAGGTTCTGAAGTTTGTAAACGTTTTTCATATAATATTATTGAATAAAATCAGAAAGGTGAGGCTTTACTCTTCTTTTGGTTCTTAAGAACTGTGAACTTATCAGGGATTCTTCCTTGTGGCGTTCAAACTTTATACCTTTGGTTCGTGATTCTTTATAATCATTGGGTCAAGGTCAACTTATACATTTGGTTCGCGTTTCAATTATAAACGTTGGGTCAGGGTTTCTATAAAAAATCTGAATTTTAGCTTTCTTGGGCAAGTATTCCAATATTTTGTTGGGTCTCAAAGCGTGTCGATTAAGGTTCACATTAGAAGGGGTAGCATGTAAAATAAAGTCTTGGGTATAATTTATAAATAAGGCCTAAAGTGCAACTATTTTATATAGTGGTATTAAATATAGTTAATGGTAACTTTGAACTTGTCAAGAGTTGACAGAAAAGCCCAAGCCCATTGGAGCTTGTATGGGCGTAGTGGAATTAGAGTGAGATTGAAAGTGTTTCCAGTGCTTCTGATCTTCGGTTTTGAAAATCACTGCTCCAAGGTATACTTTCTTGGTTTAAATTCTGAAACTTATAGTACATGTTACATTTATGATGAAGTAGATCCGTATTTTTTAGTTGTGTATGTTTATACGCGATACAATATGTTATTTTCATTAGTTTGTGAGTTTTGGAATTAAGATAATAGTTTCATGATGTTAAAAGATTATATATGTATTTAATTTTTTGCATGGTTGTTGAAACTATGATTTTGTAAAAACTGATATTGATGTTATGATATTGTTTAAATTTGAATTAAGTATGTTAAATTGATCTTTAAGGCTATACATCAATGGTATTTAGTTTTGATATCAATTCCATCTATTATGTTCATATGGTGGTTGTTTGTTTATGGAAACCGTTGAAAATTGTCCAAATCTTCCCTTAAAAAAAAAAAACACGGGTTTTTCGCGAGTAAGCTTTGGTCGCGAATTGTCGCAAGACAGTCGCGAAAGCTTCCGTCTGAATTTTGTGTTTTCACAAAATATTTCGCAGGTAAGCTTTACCGCGAAATAGTCACGAGACAGTCACGAAAGTTTCTGTCTGATTTTTGTGTTTTCATTTTTTTTGCCTTAACTCAATTTTGTGGGAAGAGCTTAGTCATGAGATTCTCGCGAAAATGTCACTAAAGGGAATTTTGAACTTTTTCTAAGTGTTTTCATATGTATAAAGTGCAAGGGTGTGTGATTAGATTACAAATGTTTACAAATTGAAAACCTTTAATTTGAAACATCTAGTGGGAGAGAGATACAAGGGTTGCATCTCACGGCCCCCATTGTTGGTTCATAGTAGTGTTAAATATATACTTTGTCTTTTCCTCAAGTTTAGCATTCCATGCGGAGAGTATTATTTCATGGTCCTACAAGATTGAATTCCTGGTTTATAGTGGTTTGATCAAACACCTTGTCTTAGTTTCGAGCTTTGCATCCATGCGGAGGGTTTTTATCATGGTACTACAAAATAGGCCTATTGAAGGGATGAAATGTGGCTATATATTATATTGTGGTTTTATTAAGGTTCCATACTCTATGTTTATATGCTAAATCGATAATGTCCAGTTTACTCATTATATTCATGTTTATTATTTCAGATTTGATCATGACATCATTTAGCCCACTTGTTACTATTCTTAATTAAAACAAGCTAATTGGATCCAACTACGTTGATTGGAAAAGAAATTTGAACATTGTTGTTACAGGTGAAGGAACAAAATATGTGCTTACTTAACCATGTCCTAACTTTCTTCATTATATGCTCCTTTGAGGAAAAACAACGATATGATCGTTGGTAGAAATATATAAAATGGCTAAGTGCTACATCCTAGCTGTTAGGATTAGTGCCCTTAAATCCTATGTATGATGCTATGTATGACATTATGTAAGACATGATGTATGACTTAATATTGTGATTGATAAAGTTATTTTATTATTATCTAAAATAATGGTAACATGAATAGGGACATTATTATAGTCCATGAGATGCATTGTATGTGATTTATGTGAAAAGTCACAGAAGATGTAAATCACAAGTTCTTTGTAAACTCAGAATTTATAGTTTGTAGTCGGTGATAAAATTGGGCATTTCATCTGCGAAGACTATAACGTCTCAACTAAGATGATTTGTCTTGATCATGGAAGTGGAAACTTCTAGTTGATATGTTGATTTGTTTTAAGAGTTAAAACTATTGAACTGGACCGCTGTGAGATTTATTATTCTCCTAACGACTGTCAAATGAATAATAAATCTCACGACTTCTATTTGCATGAACTCTTAATCCTGAGAGAATAATGGACCTGATCATGAAGTGTAGGTTACTTTGATATATCAGGAGTGAGACCTGAAGTGATGGTCAAAACCTCAGTATGTTGGGCAACCACATTTAGTGTTGATGGAACATATATTCTCAAGATGGAATTCATAGTCTCTTAATGGAGATATAAAATATTCCCTTGAGATAAGTTTAATGGGTTCAGTTATTCAGAGTTAGGCCTAACCACTTTAGTAAGAAATTACTAAAGTATATATATTTATGAAATTGGATTTCATAAATATATAATGAATAACTTTAAAGAATTAACTGGTACTCAGGATAAGATGTAGTAATTTACAAAGTGGCAGTCTACATTTATGACTTGTGTTACTACGAATATTCTATGAAGGGGTTACGTGTATAATAAAGTCTTGGGATAAATTTTATAATAAGGCCTAGAGTGCAATTATATTTATATAGTGGTATTAAATATAATTAATGGTAACTTTGGACTTGTCAAGTTGACGGAAAAGCCCAAGCCCATTGGAGCTAGTGCCTTATTGGTCCCTTTTGGTCACACTTCAAGCCACACACTAAAGCCCAATTGGAAGGCCCAATAGGCCACCCAATTAGATAATCCGTTAGTTATAAAGGGAGAAACATACAGAATTTTTATAAGATGAGATTAGAAAAGAAAAAAAACGGTGTGTGAGAAAGGTGTGACACACTTTCATTCTCCCTTGAAAACTGATTGAGAGACCACACATCTTGGGCGTAAAGTGGAATTGGAGTGAAGATTAAAAGTGTTCCCAAGTGCTTCTATCTTTGTTTGAATTTCTCCACACCAAGGTACGCTATCTTGTTCTTAATTCTGAATTTACATAGTGCACGTTATCAATCATGAATGAAATAGACCCTAGTTCGTCGCTTCCGCTGTGGATTTTGCATGAGATGCAAAACCAGAATTTTTCCTT
>JACAVU010000001.1:49685086-49732586 GCA_014183005.1 Castanea mollissima
TCTATTTGTTGCAGGAATATGAGGACGTGTGTTCCTAATGATGTTCCTAGTAGATTTCCGCCTATTAGAGGAATAGAGCATCAAATCGATTTTGCCAGGTGCAACAATTCCTAACCGACCAGCCTATAGGAGTAATCCGGAGGAGACAAAGGAACTTCAAAGGCAAGTTGAGGAGTTGCTGACCAAGGGACATGTGAGAGAGAGTATGAGTCCATGCGTGGTGCCGGTGCTGCTTGTGCCTAAGAAGGATGGAACTTGGAGAAGTGTGTTGTTGCAGGGCTATCAACAACATTACGGTAAAGTATAGACATCCCATTCCTAGGCTAGATGACATGTTGGATGAACTGCATGGATCATGTGTTTTCACAAATTGATTTGAAAAGTGGATATCATCAAATTAGGATGAAAGAGGGTGATAAATGAAAACTGCCTTTAAAACTAAATATGGATTGTATGGTGGTGTAATGCCTTCGGTCTAACTAATGCACCAAGTACATTCATGAGGTTAATGAACCATGCATTGCGTGCGTTTATAGGCAGATTTGTTGTGTTTATTTTGATGATATTTTGGTGTATAGCAAGAATTTAGACGAGCAATTGATCATTTACATTGTGTGCTTACTGTTTTGAGAAAAGATAAATTAATGCCAATTTAAAGAAATGTTCCTTTTGCATGGACAAAGTTGTATTTCTGGGTTATGTTGTTAGCGCGAAAGGAATTGAGGTGGATGAAGAAAAGGTGAAGGCTATCAAGGAATGGCCTACACCTAAGTCAGTCACTGAGGTAAGAAGTTTTCATGGTTTGGCTAGTTTTTTATTGCCGATTTGTCAAAGATTTCAGTACACTAGCTGGTACTCACTGAAATTGTTAAAAATCTGTTGGTTTAAATGGGGAAGTGAGCAAGATCGTGCATTTAATGAAATTAAAGAAAGGTTATGTGGTGCTCCTTTATTAGCATTACCTGATTTTTCTAAAACTTTTGAGATTGAGTGTGATGCCTCAGGAATAGGTATTGGAGCTGTTTTGATGCAGGAGAAGCGGCCGATAGCCTATTTTAGTGAAAAGCTAAATGGGGCAGCCTTGAACTACCCAACATATGACAAGCAGCTGTATGCATTGGTGCGGGCATTGGAGACATGGCAATACTACCTTTGGCCGAAAGAATTTTCATACATACTGACCATGAGTCCTTGAAGCACTTGAAGGGACAAGGTAAGTTAAATAGAAGACATGCCAAGTGGGTGGAATTCATTGACACCTTCCTTATGTAATCAAATTCAAACAAGGTAAGGAAAATATTGTGGCTGATGCATTATCGAGAAGGTATGCCCTTGTCTCTACATTAAATGCAAAGTTTTATTAGATTTGAATATGTTAAGGATTGGATTTGTATGCTAATGATGATGATTTTGCTAGTGTGTATGAGGCATGTGAGAAGGCAGCATTCGAAAATTTTATAGACTAGATGGGTACTTGTTTAGAGAGAAATACTTTGTTTGCCTAAGTTCTATGCGTGAGTTGCTTGTGCGTGAAGCACATGGAGGTGGTTTAATGGGTCATTTTGGTGTAAGGAAGACTTAAATGATGCGAATCTCAATCGACGCTTTGAGACCCAACAAAAATATTGGAATATTTAACCCAGGAAAGCTAAAAATCATATTTATGGTAGAAACCCTGACCCAACGTTTATAATCGAAACGCGAACCAAAGGTATAGTTGACCTTGACCCAATGATTATAAAGAATCACGAACCAAAGGTATAAGTTTGAACGCCACAAAGAGAATCCTTGATAAGTTCACAGTTCTTAAAGAACCAAAAGAGAGCAAAGCCTCACCTTTTCTAATTTTATTCAATAATATTCTCTAAAAAAAACGTTTACAGACTTCAGAGCCTATTTAAGGGCTCCATAAAACTTGACAGACAAGAAAATATATTCTAAAATAACTCCTAATTGATACCTTACCATATCAGGAATCAAATTTGACCTAAAAGCATAAATGCACCTAAAAACAAGGAAAAACCATATAAAATGTACTAAATAATAAAACCCTAAATAAAAGTTGATTTGGTCTGAAATTAGCAGATCCAAAATAGGAAATAATCTGTCTTGACTAATATAGAGCTGGAAAGTCAATCAGCTATTAATTCATGCCATAAATCACTCCCAATTAAGCCAGATCAGTCCTAAATAGCTTGAATTAAATTTATTACACTTTCATCTTCCATTTAGGCCAAGCTTGGAATGTCTTGCGTTAGAATCAGCCCAAATCTCTTGAATCAGCCCATTAAGTGCTTCTTGGATCTTCTTGGATCTTGCTCTTGTAATAGGCCCAACTAGAACATGCAATGGATCCTCATCATTGATCCTCATCTTGATCAATTTGAATGGTCATTTACTGGAGTTTATGGGCACAATTCTGACTGGAAAGAAGGTTGTTATGGGAGGAGTTATCTGGTATATGCAGCTGGGGGAATGTACCTTGTGTTAGGATTAGTACCCTTAAATCCTATTGTATGATGCTATGTATGTTATTATTTATGACATTATGTATGACTTAATGTTATGTTTAATAAAGTTGTTTTATTATTATCTAAAAATAATGGTAACATGAATATTGGGACATTATCATATAGTCCATGAGATGCGTTGTATGTGATTTATGTGATTTAGTCACAGAAGATATAAATCACAAGTTCCTTATAAACTCAAAATGTAGTTCATAGTCGGTGATGAAATTGGGATTTCATCTACGAAGACTATAACATATTAACTAAGATGATTTGTCTTGATTATGGAAATGGAGATTTCTAATTGATATGTTGATATGTTTTAAGAGTTAAAATATATTGACAGGACTGGTGTGAGATTTATCATTCTTTTAGTGACTGTCAAATGAATAATAACTCACGACTTATATTTGCATGAACTCTTAATCTTGAGAGAATAATGGATTGATCATGAGGTGTAGGTTGCTTTGATATATCAGGAGTGAGATCTAGAGTTACGATCAAAACCTCACTATGTTGGGCAACGACATTTAGTGTTAATGGAACATATATTCTCGAGATGGAATTCATAGTCTCTTAACAGAGATACAAAATATTCCCTTGAGATAATTTGATGGTTTTATTATTCAGAATGTTAGGCCTAACTACTTTAGTAAATAGTTACTAGAGTATATGATGCGAACCTCAATCGACACGCTTTGAGACCCAACAAAAATATTAGAATATTTAACCCAGGAAAGCTAAAATCAGATTTATGATAGAAACCCTGACCCAACGTTTATAATTGAAACGCGAACCAAAGGTATAAGTTGACCTTGACCCAATGATTATAAAGAATCACGAACCAAAGGTATAAAGTTTGAACGCCACAAGAAGAATCCTTGATAAGTTCACAGTTCTAGAAAACCAAAGAGAGCAAAGCCTCACCTTTTCTGATTTTTATTCAATATTTTCTCCAAAAACGTTTACAGACTTTAAGGCCTATTTAAGGACTCCACAAAACTTGACAGACAAGAAAATATATTCTAAAATAACTCCTAATTGATACCTTACCATATCAGGAATCAAGTTTGACCTAAAAAGCATTAAATGCACCTAAAAACAAGGAAAATACCTAAAAACGTACTAAATAGTAAAACCCTAAATAAAAGTTGATTTGGTCTGATATTAGCAGATCCAAAATAGGAAAAAATCTGCCCTAACTGATACAGAGCTAGAAAGTCAATCAGTCATTAATTCATGCCATAAATCACTCCATATTAAGCCAGATCAGCCCTAAATAGCTTGAATTAAATTTATTACACTTTCATCTTCCTTTGGGCCAAGCTTGGAATGTCCTGCGTTAGAATCAGCCCAAATCTCTCGAATCAGCCCATTAAGTGCTTCTTGGATCTTCTTGGATCTTGCTCTTGTAATAGGCCCAACTGGAACATGCAATGGATCCTTGAATGCTTGTTGATTCTCATCAGTATATATTTATGAAATTGGATTTCATAAATATATGATGAATAACTTAAAAGATTAAACCAGGTACTCAAGGATAAGATGTAGTAATATACAAAGTGGCAGTCTACATTCATGACTTTGTGTTACTACGAATATTTTAATGAAGGGGTTGCATGTACATTAAAGTCTTGAGATATAATTTATAGGCGAGGCCTAAAGTGCAACTATATTTATATAGTGGTATTAAATATAGTTAATGATAACATTGGACTTGTCAAGTTAATAGAAAGCCCAGGCCTATTGGAGCTAGTGTCTTATTGGTCCCTTTTGATCCCACTCCAATCCACACACTTATGCCCAATTGAAAAGGCCCAAAAGGCCAACCCAATTAGATAATCGATTAGACACAAAGGGAAAACATACAGAATTTTCTATAGAGAATTTTGGAAGAACACCATTGTGAAGTGGTGTATGTAAGTGTTAGAGACTTTGACACTTTCTCCCTTTGGAACTGATTGAGAGACCCCACATCTTGGGCGTTAGTGGAATTGGAGTAAAAATTGAAAGCGTTCCCAAGTGCTACTGATCTTCGGTTTTGAAATTCACCGCTGCAAAGTACACTCTCTTGTTCTTAAATTCTGAAACTTATATAGTACATGTTAACTTTTATGAATGAAGTAGATCCGTTTATTTTCCGCTATGCACATGCATTTTTCCATCAAATGGTATCAGAGCAGTCTTCATTTCATGTTGTTAGAAATTTGTTTTGGAATTATAGACAATAGTTTCATGTTGTTAGAAATTTGTTTTCTGCATGGTTCTTGAAATTATTGTTTGATAAACTGATTTTGATGTTATGATGTTGTTTAATTTTTAGTTTAAGTATGTTAAACTGAACCTTAACGCTATAGCATCAATGAAATTCAGTTTTGATATCAATTTCTATTCATTATGATCATATGCTGGTTGTTTTGTACATGAAAACGTAGAAAAAACTGTCTTAGAAAAATTATGAAAAATTCGAAATACACGACGCTCGATCGATCAAGGATCTGTCGAGCATCTATCGAGTAGACAGAAGATCTCTCAATCGATCGAGGATCTGTTGAGGATACATCAAGATTCATAGAACTTATTCTCGATCGATCGAGAATCTGTCGAGGATCATTCGAGCAACCAAAACTTTTCTCAATTGATCGAGGATAGTGGATTCAGAATTTTTCTAAGTGTTTTTACATATATAAAGAGCAATGATATGTGTAATTAGTTTACGCATGTTTTAAATTTATAAACATTTATCTTAAAACATCTAGTGGGAGAGAGATACAAGGGTTGCATCTCACAGCCTCCATTGTTAGTTCGTAGTAGTGTGAAATATATACTTTGTTTTTTCCTAGAACTTAGCATTCCATGCAGAGAGTATTTATTCCATGGTCCTACAAGATTGGATTTCTTGGTTTATAGTGTCTTAGCTTCGAGCTTTGCATTCCATGCGGAGGGTGTTTTTATCATGGTACTACAAAATAAACTTGTTAAAGGGATATAATGTGGCTACACATGATTCTAGACAGTGGTATACACTAGACTAAGTATTTTAATATCCTCTACGCTGAGTTTTTACTATTATTACTTAGAAGCTAAATGTAATTCTCAATATGAAATTCATAATCTCTTAATGGAGATATAAAATATTCTCTTAAGATAAGTTTAATGGATCAGTTATGTAGTAATTTGCAAAGCAGCAGTCTACATTCATGACTTTGTATTACTACGACTATTTTATGAAGTGGTTGCATGTATAATAAAGTTTTGAGTTATAATTTATTAATAAGGCCTAAAGTGCAACTATATTTATATAGTGGTATTAAATATAGTTAATGGTAACTTTGGACTTGTCAAGAGTTGACAGAAAAGCCCAAAGCCCATTGGAGCTAGTGTCTTATTGGTCCATTTTGGTTCCACTCCAAGCCCACATACTAAAGCCTAATTGGAAAGGCCCAAAAGGCTAGCCCAATTAGATAATCAGTTATAAGGAGAGAAACATACAGAATTTTAAGATGTGAAAAGAGACATCATTGTAAAAATGGTGTGTATGTGAGAGTGAGACACACTTTCATTCTCCCTTGAAAATTGATTGAGAGACCACACATCTTGGGCGTTAGTGGAATTGGATTGAAGATTAAAAGTGTTCTCAAGAACTTATAATCTTTGGTTTTGAAATTCACTGCACCAAGGTACACTCTCTTGATTCTATATTCTAAAATTTACATAGTGCATGTTATCAATTACGAATGAAGTAGATTCGTTTATTTTTCGCTGCGTATGTTTTGTATGCGATACAAACATGTAATTTTCCATCAAATGGTATCAGAACGGTCTTCAATTCGAATATGTATAACATGTTTTGTGAGTTTTGGAATTTCAGATAATAGTTTCATGATGTTAGAAGATTGTATATGTATTTAATTTTCTGCATGGTTGTTGAAACTATGATTTGATAAAAATTGATATTGATGTTATGATGTTGTTTAACTTTGAATTTAAGTATATTAAATTGATCTTTAAGGCTATAGCATCAATGGAATTTAGTTTCGATATCAAATCCCATATATTATGTTCATATGGTGGTTGTTTGTTCATGGAAAACCGTTGAAAATTGTTTAGATGTTCCCTTTAGAAAACTGAAAACATTGGTTTTTCGCGGGTAAGCTTTACTCGCGACATAGTCGGAAGACAGTCACAAAGCTTCTGTCTGAATTTTGTGTTTGTACAAAATATTTCGTGAGTAAGCTTTACTCGCGAAACAGTTGCGAAAGTCTCTGTTTGATTTTTGTGTTTTCATTTTTTTTTCCCATAATTCAATTTCATGGGAAGAGCATAGTCACAAGATACTCGCGAAAATGTCACTGAAGGGAATTTTGAACTTTTTCTAAGTGTTTTCATATATATAAAGTCCAAGCCTGTGTGTAATTAGATTATGCATGTTTTATATTTAAAAACTTTTAATTTAAAACATCTAGTGGGAGAGAGATACAAGGGTTGGATCTCACGTCTTCCATTGTCGGTTATAGTAGTGTGATTAAGCACCTCACCTTGGTGTATATGCCTTGCTCCCTTCGGAGGGTGTTTAATTCATGGAACTACAGATTAAACCTCTTAATGATGGATAATATGTGTTTTTACATGAAGAACAACCACGCTACTATGGAGTTACTTAATGACTCACATAGAATTCAGTCAATGGTGTACACTAGACTAAGTTTAATGTTAACCTCCGTTCGGAGCTATATCATTATTACTTAGAGGCTAAAGGAAAAACGACATATTATTAGTGTTTGATAAGAGTTATCATGACAGCACTAATAATGAGAATAGTTCTCAATCAATCATAGTAGTTATAATTTGCTTGCTTCCAAGGAATTTTAAACATGGGATTGGGTTGTCGTTGCATATATTATTTTATGGTTTTATTAAGGTTCTATATTATATACTTATATACTAAATTGATAATGTCTAATTTACTTATTATGTTTATGTTTATTATTTTCATATTTGAACATGGCATCATTTAGCCCACTTATTACTATCCTTAATCAAAACAAATTGGCTAGATCCAACTATGTTAACTGGAAAAGAAATTTGGACATTGTTCTTACAGCTGAAAAGCACAAATATGTGCTTACTCAACCATGTCCTAACTTTCCTTCATTAGATGCTCCTCCTAAGGAAAAGCAGCGATATGATCGTTGGCAGAAATCTAATGAAATGGTCAATATATCCTAGCATCCATCTGAAATGTTCTACAACATCAAATGCAGGATGTAGAACTAGCTTCAGACATTACGCTAAGTATAAAGGAGATGGTTGGTGAGCAAGGCCGTTCAGCAAGGCAAGAAACCATGAGGTAAATTTATAATACCAAAATGGCTGAAGGTAGTTTAGAGAGAGAGCATTGTCTTACAATGTTCTCTAATCTGAATACATTGGACGTTTTAGGTGCTGACATTGATGGAGAATCCCAAGTGGATATGATATTCCAGTCACTACTAGAATCATTCAAGAAATTCAGACTTAATTATAACATGAACAAAAAGATTTATTCTTTGTCTAAATGAGTTAGTGGCGGTGGAAGGAATCCTTGGTACTTCTAGTGTTGAAGCCAATGTGGGTGAAACTTCTAGTTCTCAACCTAAGTCGAAAGGCAAGGGTAAGAAGAAGAAGAAGAAGAAGAAGGACTTCACTAAGTAAGAGGTTAAACAAATTGCCTTAGGAGTTGTTGAGAAAGGAAAGAAAACCAAAGGAAAATGTTTTCATTATGGTGTGAAAGGACATTGGAAGAGGAGTTGTCCAATGTTCAAAGCTTCCAAGAATAAGGATATGAAAAGTCCCACAGATTCCTGGTGTGTGGATTCAGGTTGTATTAATCATATCTGTAATTCTTTACAGGGGTTTTAGGATACTAGAAAGCTGAATAAAGGGGAATAAATGGGAATTGTTTCTTATTTTGGTTGATGGGAGCAGGATTCCAGTTGTAGTTGTTGGTGTTCTTAATTTATGCTTTAAGTCTAGAGTTTTAATATTGGAGGACTGTCTATTTGTACCTAATGTTCGTAGGAATTGAATTTCTACAACTTATTTAGGTAAACATGGTTATTGTGTTACACTAAAGGACAATGTTGCAATAAAGAATGATAAAATGTTTATCTTTACTTTAACTCCTGATAAGAATGAATTACATAATTCTGAATTAGATAATGACTCTCATGTAAAATTATTAAAGAGAAATCTTCCACCTACAAGTGATGCATATCTTTGGCACTTACGTTTGTGTCATATTAATTCAAATAGGATTTAAAGATTAATCAAAGATGGACTTTTACAGCCCATGGACTTTGATTAATTTCCTGTTTGCGGATCTTGTTTGGAAGGTAAAATGACCAAACGACCTTTTAATGCAAAAGGTAGAAGAGCTCAAGAGTTGCTTGAATTAGTTCATACAGATGTATGTGGTCCTCTGTCAACCCAAGCAAAAGGAGGTTATGAGTACTTCATCACTTTTTAATGCGAACCTCAATCGACACGCTTTGAGACCCAACAAAAATATTAAAATATTTAACCCAGGAAAGCTAAAAATCAGATTTATGATAGAAACCTTGACCCAACGTTTATAATCGAAACGCGAACTAAAGGTATAAGTTGACCTTGACCCAATGATTATAAAGAATCACGAACCAAAGGTATAAAGTTTGAACGCCACAAGGAAGAATCCTTGATAAGTTCACAGTTCTTGAAGAACCAAAAGAGGGCAAAGCCTCACCTTTTCTGATTTCTATTCAATAATATTCTGAAAAACGTTTACAAACTTCAGAGCCTATTTAAGGGCTCCATAAAACTTGACAGACAAGAAAATATAATTTAAAATAACTTCTAATTGATACCTTACCATATCAAGAATCAAATTTGACCTAAAAAACATTAAATGCACCTAAAAACAAGGAAATATCTAAAAAACGTACTATATAATAAAACCCTAAATAAAAGTTGATTTGGTCTGAAATTAGCAGATCTAAAATAGGAAAAAATCTGCCTTAACTGATATAGAGCTGGAAAGTCAATCAGCCATTAATTCACGCCATAAATCACTCCCAATTAAGCCAGATCAGCCCTAAATAGCTTGAATTAAATTTATTACGCTTTCATCTTTCTTTGGGCCAAGCTTGGAATGTTCTCTGTTAGAATTAACCCAAACCTCTTGAATCAGCCCATTAAGTGCTTCTTTGATCTTCTTGGATCTTTCTCTTGTAATAGGCCCAACTGGAACATGCAATGGATCCTTGAATGCTTGTTGATTCTTATCACTTTGGTAGATTATTACTCAAGATATGGTTATCTGTACCAAATGAGACGGATGTTCGAAACCTTTGAAAAGTTCAAAGAGTTTAGCCTTGAAGTTGAGAATCAATTGGGTAAATGCATAAAGGCCATTCTATCTAATCGAGGTGGCGAATACCTTCTTGGGGATTTCAAGGATTACCTAATTCAAAATGGGATTGTATCCCAATTTACTGCACCTAGAACTACTCAACAAAATGGTGTACAGAGAGAAGGAATAAGACTCTTTTGGAAATGGTTAGGTCCATGATGAGTTACTCAACTTTACCAATTTCTTTTTGGGGGTATGCCTTAGATACAGCAATACATCTTTTGAATTTAGTTCCATCAAAATCTGTTCCTAAAACACCCTTGGAATTGTGGAGTGGGTGTAAGCCTAGTATGAGATATCCCCACATTTGGGGTTGTCTAGCACATGTGCTAAAGGGGAAGCCTAGTAAGTTAGAACCAAAATCAGAAGTATGTTTGCTTGTGGGTTATCTAAAAGAAACTGGGGGTTATTTATTCTATAGTCGAAATGATAACAAGTTTTGTTAGTACAAATGCTAAATTTTTGAAAATGACTATGAATAATTTTACTCCTAGAAGTAGAGTTGTATTGGCTGAAATGAATAAACCTGTAAGTGAACAACCAATAGATAAAACTAGGGATGATGTGGTTGTATTGGATACACCACAAGATACTACTCATGAGATATCTAGTAAACTGGTGCCTCGTCGTAGTGGGAGAATTGTTCGGCCTCCTATAAGGTTTATAGGCTTGGGAGATACTTATGAAGTTATTTCAAAAGAGGCTGAATTGGATCCCTACACTGATGAAAAGGCAATAAATGATATAGATGCACATCATTGACTCAATGCTATGAAATCCGAATTAGATTCCATGTATTTCAATCAAGTTTGGGATCTTGTAAAGGAATAAACCTGTTGGTTGCAACTGGGTTTACAAGAGGAAGAAAGGGATAGATGGAAAAGTTAAAACCTTTAAAGTAAGGCTAGTGGCGAAAGGGTATACACAAAAAGAAGGTTTTGATTATGAAGAAACCTTTCACCAGTAGCAATGTTTAAATCTATCAGAATTCTCTTATCTATTGCTGCTCATTATGATTATGAGATTTGGCAAATGGATGTCAAGACTGTATTTCTTCATGGCAATCATGAAGAAGAAATCTATATGATGCAACCGAAAGGTTTCATAGCAAAGAACCAAGAGCATATGGTATGCAAGTTAAAAATGTCAATTTATTGGCTTAAGCAAGCATTTAGGTCATGAAACATCAGATTTGATCAAGCAATCAAATCATTTGGTTTTAAACAAAATCTTGGTGAAACATGTGTGTACAAAAGACATCGAAAAAAGTAGTAATGTTCCTAGTGCTTTATATTGATGATATTCTACTTATTGGGAATGATGTAGGGGTAATGTCATTGGTAAAGGTTTGGTTGTCAAGCCAATTTGATATAAAGGACTTGGGTAAGCCTAACTTTATTCTAGGGATCAAGCTTTAGCAAGATTGCAAGAATAAGATGTTAGGCTTATTATCACAAGCTGGATATATAGATAAGGTTCTAAAACGGTTCAGCGTGCAAAACTCCAAGAAATGATTGCTTCCTTTTAAACATGGAGTTCCTCTGTCTGATGACCAAAGACCTAAGACTCAAGAGGAAGAAAATATGATGAGACAAGTTCCTTATGCTTCTGCAGTGGGAAGTCTCATGTATGTCATATTTTGTACTGGACTAGATATTTGTTATTCAGTTGGCATGGTCAGCCGATATCAATCAAATCCAGGACCAAAACATTGGCAAGCTGTAAAGCATATTCTCAAGTATCTTAGGAGAGAGATTATATGCTTGTTTACCGTTGTGAGGATTTGATTCCCATTTGCTATACAGATTCAGATTTTCAAACGGATCTAGATTTCAGAAAAGCCACTTCAGGATGTGTTTTCACCTTGGGAGGCGGAGCCATAAGTTGGAGGAGTGTTAAGCAATCTTGTATTGCGGACTCCACCATGGAAGCCGAGTACGTTGCTGCTTATGAAGCAGCAAAGGAGGCTGTTTGGCTTAAGAAATTCCTTTTTGATCTTGGTATTGTGAGAATGGAGCAAGTTCTCATCACATTGTTTTGTGACAATAGTGGAGCGGTTGCACAATCCAAAGATCCAAGGAATCACAAGAAAGGAAAGCACATTGAGAGGAAGTACCACATCATTTGAGACATTGTTGCTCGTGGAGATGTTGTGGTAGCAAAGATTGAAAGTGCAAATAATCTAGCAGATCTTTTTACCAAAACCTTGCCTCAAAGGATTTTCAAGTCACATTTGGAAGCAATGGGAGTTAGATTAGTGCACAATTCAAGGTACTTGTATAATAGACCACTCTTGTGTCACGAAACTTTTATAGTATTTTGGTAAGCCACTATACAATTAAGTGGGTGCGATGCTTAGTTTGACAATGAGTACTTTCGGAGATAATGGATTCTTGCTACTGAATAAGGCAATGGAGAGAAAATCTAGTGTTCTTTCAACTACCCAGAGAAATAAATGGTTCAAACCAACAATAGTTCTATGATTCTATCTATAGGAGTAGGTGTATCATGTATCGAATATATACATGAGCCTTCCCCCCTCACATGAAGGTGGACTTTACCAAAATTCAACCAAAGTTATAAAAGAGAAAGAGGACATTTTTTGATAGGAAAAAAAAAAAAAAAAAAAAAAACGCACACACACACACACACAATACTAAAACACATATTAAGAAAACCCATCAACCTTAATTAGAGTTATAAGAAAGAAAAAAATCCACCGAGAGAGAGAGAGAGAGAGAAAGAGAGAGTACTCACAGTTTTTGTGTGAGACAAATATGGAGTAAATGAAAAAAATGATAAGTTAAAATTCAGATTTGAGACCCAACAAAAATATTGGAATACTTGCCAAAGAAAGCTAACCTCAATTATTCCAAAAATATTGGAATACTTGCCCAAGAAAGCTAACAAAAATATTTGATAAGCGAACCTCAATCGACACGCTTTGAGACCCAACAAAAATATTGGAATACTTGCCCAAGAAAGCTAAAATTCAGATTTTTGATAAAAACCCTGACCCAACGTTTATAATCGAAATGCGAACCAAAGGTATAAGTTGACCTTGACCCAATGATTATAAAGAATCACGAACCGAAAGTATAAAGTTTGAACGCCACAAGGAAGAATCCCTGATAAGTTCACAGTTCTTGAAGAACCAAAAGAAGAGCAAAGACTCACCTTTTCAGATTTTTATTTAATAATATTATGAAAAACGTTTACAGACTTCAAAGCCTATTTAAGGGCTCCATAAAACTTGACAGACAAGAAAATATATTCTAAAATAACTCCTAATTGATACCTTACCATATCAGGAATCAAATTTGATATAAAAAGCATTAAATGCACCTAAAAACAAGGAAGATACCTAAAAAACGTACTAAATAATAAAACCCTAAATAAAAGTTGATTTGGTTTGAAATTAGCAGATCCAAAATAAGAAAAAATCTGTCTTAACTGATATAGAATTGGAAAGTCAATCAGCCATTAATTCATGCTATAAATCACTCGCAATTAAGCCAGATCAGCCCTAAACAGCTTGAATTAAATTTAATACGTTTTCAGCTTCCTTTGGGCCAAGCTTGGAATGTCTTGAGTTAGAATCAGCCTAAATCTCTTGAATCAGCCCATTAAGTGCTTCTTTAATCTTCTTGGATCTTGCCCTTATAATAGGCCTAACTAGAACATGCAATGGATCATTAAATGCTTGTTGATATGTATGATATGTAATGGAACACACAATAGTCTTTAATGCTATGTATGATATTATGTATGATATGATGTGAAACTTAATATTATGATCGATAAAGTTATTTTATTATTATCTAAAATAATGGTAACATAAATATGAGACATTATCATATAGTCCATGAGATGCATAGAATGTGATTTATGTGAAAAGTCACAAAAGATATAAATCACAAGTTCTTTGTAACCTTAGAATTATAGTTCGTAGTCGGTGATAAAATTGGGCATTTCATCTATGAAGACTATAACATATCCAGTAAGATGATTTGTCTTGATCATGGAAGTGTAGATTTCTAGTTGATATGTTTTAAGAGTTAAAACATATTGAACTGGATCGCTGTGAGATTTATTATTCTCCTAACGACTATTAAATGAACAATAAATCTCACGACTTCTATTTACATGAACTCTTAATCCTGAGAGGATAATGAACATGATGATGAAGTGTATGTTGCTTTGATATATCAGGAGTGAGATCTAAAGTAACGATCAAAACCTCAATATGTTGGGTAGCCACATTTAGTATTGATAGAACATATATTCTCAAGATGGAATTCATAAACTCTTAACGAAGATATAAAATATTCCATTGAGATAAGTTTAATGAATCAGTTATTCAGAGAGTTAGGCCTAACCACTTTGTTAAGAAGTTACTAAAGTATATATTTCTGAAATTGGATTTCATAATATATGTTGAACAATTTTAAAGGATTAAACCAGGTACTCAAGGATAAGATGTAGTAATTTACATAGTGGCAGTCTACATTCATGATTTTGTATTACTACAACTATTTTATGAAGGTGTTGCATGTATAATAAAGTCTTGGGATATAATTTATTAATAAGGCTTAGAGTGCAACTATATTTATATAGTGGTATTAAATATAGTTAATGGTAACTTTGGACTAGTCAAGAGTTGACAGAAAAGCCCAAGGCCCATTTCAAGCCACATACTAAAGCCTAATTGAAAAGGCACAAAAGGCTAGCGCAATTAGATAATTAGTTATAAGGAGATAAACATACAAAATTTTAAGATGTGAAAAAGAGAGACATCATTGTAAAAATGGTGTGTATGTGAGAGTGAGACACACTTTCATTCTCTCTTGAAGACTAATTGAGAGGCCACATATCTGTTAGAATTAGTGCCCTTAAATTCTATTGTATAATGCTATGTATATTATTATTTATAACATTATGTATGACTTAATGTTGTGTTTAATAAAGTTGTTTTATTATTATCTAAAATAATGGTAACATGAATATTGAGACATTATCATATAGTCTATAAGATGCATTGTATGTGATTTGATGCGAACCTCAATCAACACGCTTTGAGACCAAATAAAATATTGGAATATTTAATACCAAATGATGCGAACCTCAATCGACACGCTTTGAGACCCAACTAAAATATTGGAATACTTGCCCAAGAAATCTAAAATTCAGATTTTTGATAGAAACCCTGACCCAACGTTTATAATTGAAACGTGAACCAAAGGTGTAAGTTGACCTTGACCCAATGATTATAAAGAATCACGAACCAAAGGTATAAAGTTTGAACGCTACAAGGAAGAATCCTTGATAAGTTCACAGTTCTTGAAGAACCAAAAGAGAGCAAAGCCTCACCTTTTCTGATTTCTATTCAATAATATTATAAAAAAAAACGTTTACAAACTTCAGAGCCTATTAAGGGCTCCATAAAACTTGGCAGACAAGAAAATATATTCTAAAATAACTCATAATTGATACCTTACCATACCAGGAATCAAATTTGACCTAAAAAGCATTAAATGCACCTAAAAACAAGGAAAATACCTAAAAACCGTACTAAATAATAAAACCATAAATAAAAGTTGATTTGGTATGAAATTAGCAGATCCAAAATAGGAAAAAATCTGCCTTAACTGATATAGAGCTGGAAAGTCAATCAACCATTAATTCACGCCATAAATCACTCCCAATTAAGCTAGATCAGCCCTAAATAGCTTGAATTAAATTTATTACGCTTTCATCTTCCTTTGGGCCAAGCTTGGAATGTCCTGCGTTAGAATCAACCCAAATCTCTTGAATCAGCCCATTAAGTGCTTCTTTGATCTTCTGGATCTTGCTCTTGTAATAGGCTCAACTAGAACATGCAATAGATCCTTGAATGCTTGTTGATTCTCATCATTCCCCCTCTCTTCAAAAGGATTTTTCCTCTAATCATCACCTACATCAAAAGGAGAAAGATCAGAAACATTAAATGTAACACTAATGTTATACTCACCTGGAATATCTAACTTGTATGCATTATCATTGATTCTCTCAAGGACATGAAATGGACCATCCCCTCTAGGATGCAGCTTAGACCACCTACAAGCTGGAAATCTTTCTTTTCTCATATGCACCCAAACCCAATCATCCGGTTCGAAGAGGACTTGTCGACGGCCCTTGTTGGCTTTGGCCTCATATTGCTCAATTTTCTACTCTATATGTTGTCGTACACTTTCATGGAGTTTCTTCACCATCTCAACCTTCTTTTCACCATACAAACACCTCATTTCATTAATTGGTAAAGGTAACAAATCCAAAGCAGTTAGTAGATTAAAACCATAACCAATCTCAAATGGTGAAAAATTAGTAGTAGAATGAACACCCTGATTATATGCAAACTCAATGAATGGCAAACGATCCTCCAAAATTTTCAAGTTCTTCTAAATTACAGTATGCAATTCCTCAACTTGGCTCTTTTGTCTCCTCTGGATTACTCCTATAGACTAGTCGGTTAGGAATTGTCGCACTTGGCACAAAATCAATTTGATGCTCTATTCCTCTAATAGGTGGAAATCCACTAGAAACATCAAGGATCCATTGCATGTTCCAGTTGGGCCTATTACAAGAGCAAGATCCAAGAAGATCCAAGAAGCACTTAATGGGCTGATTCAAAAGATTTGGGCTGATTCTAACGCAGGACAATCCAAGCTTGGCCCAAAGGAAGATGAAAGTGTAATAAATTTAATTCAAGCTATTTAGGGCTGATCTGGCTTAATTGGGAGTGATTTATGGCATGAATTAATGGCTGATTGACTTTCCAGCTCTGTATCAGTTAAGGCAGATTTTTTCCTATTTTGGATCTGCTAATTTCAGACCAAATCAACTTTTATTTAGGGTTTTATTATTTAGTACGTTTTTTAGGTATTTTCCTTGTTTTTAGGTGCATTTAATGCTTTTTAGGTCAAACTTGATTCCTGATATGGTAAGGTATCAATTAGGAGTTATTTTAGAATATATTTTCTTGTCTGTCAAGTTTTGTGGAGTCTTAAATAGGCCCTGAAGTCTGTAAACGTTTTTTAGAAAATTATTGAATAAAAAATCAGAAAAGGTGAGGCTTTGCTCTCTTTTGGTTCTTCAAGAACTGTGAACTTATCAAGGATTCTTCCTTGTGGCGTTCAAATTTTATAACTTTGGTTCGTGATTCTTTATAATCATTGGGTCAAGGTTAATTTATACCTTTGGTTCGCGTTTCGATTATAAACGTTGGGTCAAGGTTTCTATCATAAATCTGATTTTTAGCTTTCCTGGGTTAAATATTCCAATATTTTTGTTGGGTCTCAAAGCGTGTCGATTAAGGTTCGCATCATAATATCACGATTACGAGTCTGGGATTCATTTTTACCTTTGTTGATACTGGGAGCTTCATCTCTCCTTTTATGTGGTTCGGCTTTAGACTTGAAAACAGACCCTTCGTCTTTCCTCCCATTTGACCTCCATGAAGTAGAGGAGCTTAGATTTTGAAATGACCGAGCTCATTTCCTTTTAAGCTGTCGTTCCACCTTTATTGCCATGTGCACCATGTCCTCCATGAAGGAAAAAATCTGGTTTTGCATCTCATACAAAACCCACAGCGGAAGCAACGAACAAGGATCTATTTCATTCGTGATTGATAACGTGCACTACATAAATTTCAGAATTTAAGAACAAGATAACGTACCTTGGTGTGGAGAAATTCAAAACAAAGATTAGAAGCACTTGGGAACACTTTTAATCTTCACTCCAATTCCACTTTACGCCCAAGATGTGTGGTCTCTCAATCAGTTTTTCAAAGGGAGAATGAAAGTGTGTCTCACACTCTCTCACAGACCGTTTCTTTTTCTTTTCTAATCTCTTTCTAATAAAAATTTTTGTATGTTTCTCCCTTTATAACTAACTGATTATCTAATTAGGCTGGCCTATTGGGCCTTTCCAATTGGGCTTTAGTGTGTGGCTTGGAGTGGGACCAAAAAGGACCAATAAGACACTAGCTCCAATAGGCCTTGGGCTTTTCTGTCAACTCTTGACAAGTCCAAAGTTACCATTAATTATATTTAATACCACTATATAAATATAATTGCACTCTAGGCCCTATTAATAAATTATATCCCAAGATTTTATTATACACGTAACCCTTTCATAAAATATTCATAGTAACACAAAGTCATAAATATAGACTGCCACTTTGTAAATTACTACATCTTATCCTTGAGTATCCGGTTTAATTTTTACATTATATATTTATGAAATCCAATTTCATAAATATATACTTTAGTAATTTCTTACTAGAGTAGTTAGGCCTAACTCTCTGAATAACTAAAACCATTAAACTTATCTCAAGGGAATATTTTATATCTCCATCTTGAGAATATATGTTCCATCAACACTAAATATGGCTACCCAACATACTGAAGTTTTGACCGTCACTTCAGATCTCACTCCTGATATATCAAAACAACCTACACTTCATGATCAGGTCCATTATTCTCTTAGTATTAAGAGTTCATGCAAATAGAAGTCGTGAGATTTATTATTCATTTGACAGTCGTTAGAGAAATAATAAATCTCACAGCAGTCCTGTTCAATATGTTTTAACTCTTAAAACATATCAGCATATCAACTAGAAGTTTCCACTTCCATGATCAAGACAAATCATCGTAGTTGACACATTATAGTCTTCGTAGATGAAATGCCCAATTCATTACCGACTACGAACTATAAATTCTGAGTTTACAAAGAACTTGTAATTTACATCTTCTGTGACTTTTCACATAAATCACATACAATGCATCTCATGTACTATATGATAATGTCTCATATTCACGTTACCATTATTTTAGATAATAATAAAATAACTTTATCAATCACAATATAAAGTCATACATCATGTCATACATAATGTCATACATAACATCATACAATAGGATTTGAGGGTACTAATCCTAACAATCTCCCACTTTCCCTAAAGACTATTGTGTACTAATCTAACTCCCATTCCTTCCAAATGTGACTCGAAAGTCCTTTGAGACAAGGCTTTGGTAAAGGATCTGCTAGATTATTTGCACTTTCAATCTTTGCTACCACAACATCTCCACGAGCAACAATGTCTCGAATGATGTGGTACTTCCTTTCAATGTGCTTTCCTTTCTTGTGATTCCTTGGATCTTTGGATTGTGCAACCGCTCCACTATTGTCACAAAACAATGTGATGGGAACTTGCTCCATTCTCACAACACCAAGATCAGAAAGGAATTTCTTGAGCCAAACAGCCTCCTTTGCTGCTTCACGAGCAGCAATGTACTCGGCTTCCATGGTGGAATCTGCAATACAAGATTGCTTAATGCTCCTCCAACTTATCGCTCCACCTCCCAAGGTGAAAACACATCCTGAAGTGGATTTTCTGAAATTTAGATCTGATTGAAAATCTGAATCTGTATAGCCAATGGGAATCAAATCCTCACTATGGTAAACAAGCATATAATCTCTCGTTCTCCTAAGATACTTGAGAATATGCTTTACAGCTTGCCAATGTTTTGGTCCTGGATTTGATTGATATCGGCTGACCATGCCAACTGAATAACAAATATCTGGTTTAGTACAAAGCATGGCATACATGAGGCTTCCCACTGCAGAAGCATAAGGAACTTGTCTCATCGTATTTTCTTCCTCTTGAGTCTTAGGCCTTTGGTCATCAGACAGAGGAACTCCATGTCTAAAAGGAAGCAATCCTTTTTTGGAGTTTTGCATGCTAAACCGTTCTAGAACCTTATCTATATATCCAGCTTGTGATAAGCCTAACATCTTATTCTTGCGATCTCGCCAAAGCTTGATCCCTAGAATAAAGTTAGCCTCACCCAAGTCCTTCATATCAAATTAGCTTGACAACCAAACTTTAACCGATGACATTCCCCTACATCATTCTCAATGAGTAGAATATCATCAACATAAAGCACTAGGAACATTACTACTTTGTCTCGATGTCTTTTGTACACACATGTTTCATCAAGATTTTGTTCAAAACCAAATGACTTGATTGCTTGATCAAATCTTATGTTCCATGACCTAGATGCTTGTTTAAGTCCATAAATGGACCTATTCAACTTGCATACCATATGCTCTTGGTTCTTTGCTATGAAACCTTCTGGTTGCAACATGTATATTTCTTCTTCAAGATTGCCATTAAGATATGCAGTCTTGACATCCATTTGCCAAATCTCATAATCATAATGAGCAACAATGAATAAGAGAATTCTGATAGATTTAAGCATGGCTACTAGCGAAAAAGTTTCATCATAATCAATACCTTCTTTTTGTGTATACCCTTTCGCCACTAGTCTTGCTTTAAAGGTTTCAACCTTTCCATCTATCCCTCTTTTTCTCTTGTAAACCCATTTGCAACCAACAAGTTTAATGCCGTTAGGCGCCTTTACAAGATCCCATACATGATTTGAATTCATAGAATCCAATTCAGATTTCATAGCTTAGACCCAATGATGTGCATCTATATCATTCATTGCTTCATCATAAGTGTAAGGATCCGATTCAGCCTCTTCTGAGATAGCCTCATAAGTTTCTCCCAAACCTATGAATCTTATAGGAGGCAGAATAATTCTCCCACTACAACGAGGCACCTGTGTACTAGACATCTCATGAATAGTATCTTGTGGTGTATCTAATACAGTCACATCATCCTTAGTTTCATCAATTGGTTGTTCAACTACAGGTTCATTCATTTCAGCCAAGACAACTCTACTTCTAGGAGTAAAATTATTCATACAGTCATTTTCCAAGAATTTGGCATTTGTGCTAACAAACACTTTATTATCCTTATGACTATAGAATAAACCTTCAACTGTTCCTTTTGGATACCCTACAAAAAATACCACTTTTGTTTTAGACCGTAACTTGTCAGACTTTCCTTTCAACACATGTGCTGGACAACCCCAAATGTGGAGATGTCTCATACTAGGCTTACGCCCATTCCATAACTCTACAGGTATTTTAGGAACAGACTTCGAAGGTACTAAATTCAGAAGATACATTGCAGTATTTAAGGCATATCCCCAAAAAGAAATTGGTAGAGTCGAATAACTCAACATGGATCTAACCATATCTAAAAGAGTCCTATTCCTTCTTTCTGCTACACCATTTTGTTGTGGAGTTCTAGGTGCAGTCAACTGGGATATAATCCCATTTTCAGTCAAGTAATCCTTGAAATCACTAAGAAGGTATTCGCCACCTCGATCAGATCGAATGGCCTTTATGTGTTTACCCGATTGATTCTCAACTTCAGCCCTAAACTCTTTGAACTTTTCAAAGGCTTCGAATTTCCGTTTCATTAGATACACATAACCAAATCTAGAGTAATCATCAGTGAAAGTAATGAAATACTCATAGCCACCTCTTGCTTGGATTGACATAGGACCACATACATCTGAATGTACTAGTTCTAGCAAATCTTGAGCTCTTCTACCCTTTGCATTAAAAGGTCGTTTGGTCATTTTACCTTCCAAACAAGATTCGCAAACTGGAAAACCATCAAAGTCCATGGGCTGTAAAAGTCCATCTTTGATTAGTCTTTGAATCCTACTTGAATTAATATGACCTAAACGCAAGTGCCATAGATATGCATCACTAGTAGAAGGAAACTTTCTCTTTAATGATTTCACATGAGAGTTACTATCTAATTCAGAATTGTATAATTCATGCTTATCAGGAGTTAAAATATAAAGACCATCCACAATATTGCCAAAACAGATAAACACTTTATCCTTCTTTATTACAACATTGTCTTTCAAGATAATACAATATCCATGTTTACCTAAGTAAGTTGCAGAAATTAAGTTCCTACGAACATTAGGTACATACAAACAGTCTTCCAATATTAAAACTCTAGACTTAAAACATAAATTAAACACTCCAATAGCTTCAACCGGAATCTTGCTCTCATCAGCCAAAGTAAGAAATAGTTCTCCTTCATTCAACTTTCTGGTCTCTTGGAACCCCTGCAAAGAATTGCAGATATGATTAGTACAACCTGAATCCACACACCAGGAATCTGTTGGATTCTGTATCAAACATATTTCAAGAAGAAATGAACTTTTCATACCTTTATTCTTGGCAGCCTTGTATGTTGGACAAATCCTCTTCCAATGTCCTTTCTCACCACAATGGAAACACCTTCCTTTGGTTTTCTTTCCTTTGTTGGCAACCCCTAAGGCAATTTGTTTACCATCTTTCTTAGTGAAGTCCTTCTTCTTCTTCTTCTTCTTACCCTTGCCTTTCAACTTAGGTTGAGAAGTAGAAGCTTCACCCACATTGGCTTCAACACTAGAAGTACCAAGGATGCCTTCCGCTACCACTAACTCATTCATTAATTCAGACAAAGAATAAATCTTTTTGTTCATGTTATAATTGAGTCTGAATTCCTTGAATGATTCTGGTAGTGACTGGAGTATCATATCCACTTGGGATTCTCCATCAATGTCGGCACCTAAAACTTCTAATGTATTCAGATTAGCAATCATCCTAAGATAATGCTCCCTCACTGAACTTCCTGCAGCCATTTTGGTATTATAAATTTGCCTCATGGTTTCTTGCCTTGCAGAACGGCCTTGCTCACCAAACATCTCCTTCAGACTATGCATTATGTCCGAAGCAAGTTCTACATCCTGCATTTGATGTTGTAGAACATTTGAGATAGATGCTAGGATGTAGCACTTGGCCATCTCATTAGATTTCTGCCAACAATCGTATCGTTGTTTTTCCTCAAGAGGAGCATCTAATGAAGGAAATTTAGGACATGGTTGAGTAAGCACATACTTGTGCTCTTCAGCAGTAAGAACAATATCCAAATTTCTTTTCCAATCAACGTAGTTGGATCCAGTCAGTTTGTTTTGATTAAGAATAGAAACAAGTGGGCTAAATGATGCTATGACAAAATCTGAAAATAATAAACATGAATATAACAAGTAAATTGGACATTATCAATTTAGCATAAAAGCATATAATATGGAACCTTAATAAAACCATAAAATAATATATGCAACGACAACCCAATCTCATATTCAATATCCCTCAGCATAGAGTGAACATAAAATACTATGATTGATTGAGAACTATTCTCAATATTAGTGCTATTATGATAACTCTTATCAAACACTAATAATATGTCATTTTACATTTAGCCTCTAAGTAATAATAGTAAGAACTCAGCATAGAGGATACTAAAATACTTAGTGTAGTGTATACCATTGTCTAGAATCATGTGTAACCACAGTTCATCCCTTTAATAGGCTTATTTTGTAGTACCATGATAAAACACCCTCCGCATGGAATGCAAAGCTCGGAGCTAAGACAAGGTGTTTATCAAACCACTATAAACCAAGAAATTCAATCTTGTAGGACCATGAAATAAATACTCTCCGCATGGAATGCTAAGCTCGAGGCAAAGACAAAGTATATATTTCACACTACTATGAACCAACAATGGAGGCCGTGAGATCCAACCCTTGAATCTCTCTCCCACTAGATATTTTAAAATAAAGGTTTTTAAGATCAAGAATGATAATAATGCTAGACACGTGAAAAAATATAATCCTAATCTCATTAGGAATAAATTTCATTAAACTGGCATTAATATATATAAATATATATAACGTAATAAAAACCTTTATTATATATAAAAATTTATATTATATTATATATAATATAATATACAGATTAATATATATAATATATAATTATTACTTTATATATATATATATATTATAATATATATATAATATATGATTATTATATTATATTATATATATATATAATTGTCAGAGAAGACTTGAATCCTCACGGATTCACTTTTTCTAAGGCATGCAATTTTACAAACCAAGCCATACATTGAATTCAACCCGTGCAACAAATTCCAGGTGATGCAATCACCATCCAAGAGGTGTAAAACTTCAACCAAGCACAGTACGGTTACAATCAAAAGTCAATCCGTATATTCAATGCACTAATTCCATGTTATTGCATCAATTCAATAACTACCTTTTGCGTGTGTTAACTATATGCCCCGCTCAGCATTAATAAACCATTTAACGCATTGAATCCTTCTAGATCAAAACATAAAAAGGATTTCACACGGATTAACTCTTTTATATATATATATATCAAACTTCATGAATATTAAAACCCATGACACAGTACCATAATTTGATGCAGAAAATTGAAAGACAATGATAATAGTTTTCTTAAATTTTAAAATCCAATCACACACTATACAATCATGATATGAAAACTTGGCTCTGATACCAATTGAAGGAAAAAATCTGGTTTTGCATCTCATACAAAACCCACAGCGGAAGCAACGAACAAGGATTTATTTCATTCATGATTGATAACGTGCACTACATAAATTTCAGAATTTAAGAACAAGATAGCGTACTTTGGTGTGGAGAAATTCAAAAAAAAGATTAGAAGCACTTGGGAACACTTTTAATCTTCACTCCAATTCTATATTACGCCCAAGATGTGTGGTCTCTCAATCAGTTTTTCAAAGGGAGAATGAAAGTGTGTCTCACACTCTCTCACACACCGTTTCTTTTTCTTTTCTAATCTCTTTCTAATAAAAAATTCTGTATGTTTCTCCCTTTATAACTAACTGATTATCTAATTGGGCTAGCCTATTGGGCCTTTCCAATTGGGCTTTAGTGAGTGGCTTGGAGTGGGACCAAAAGGGACCAATAAGACACTAGCTCCAATGGGCCTTGGGCTTTTCTGTCAACTCTTGACAAGTCCAAAGTTATCATTAATTATATTTAATACCACTATATAAATATAATTGCACTCTAGGCCCTATTAATAAATTATATCCCAAGACTTTATTATACACGCAACCCCTTTGTAAATTACTACATCTTATTCTTGAGTACCCGGTTTAATTCTTTAAATTTATTCATTATATATTTATGAAATCCAATTTCATAAATATATACTTTAGTAATTTCTTACTAAAATGGTTAGGCCTAACTCTCTGAATAACTGAAACCATTAAACTTATCTTAAGGGAATATTTTATATCTCCATCAAGAGACTATGAATTCCATCTTGAGAATATATGTACCATCAACACTAAATATGGCTACCCAACATACTGAGGTTTTGACCATCACTTCAGATCTCATTCCTGATATATCAAAGCAACCTACACTTCATGATCTGGTCCATTATTCTCTCAGGATTAAGAGTTCATGCAAATAGAAGTCGTGAGATTTATTATTCATTTAACAGTCGTTAGAAAAATAATAAATTTCACAGCAGTCCTGTTCAATATGTTTTAACTCTTAAAACATATCAACATATCAACTAGAAGTTTCCACTTCCAAGATCAAGACAAATCATCGTAGTTGACACGTTATAGTCTTCGCAGTCTTCGCAGATGAAATGCCCAATTTCATCACCGACTACGAACTATAAATTCTGAGTTTACAAAGAACTTGTGATTTACATCTTCTGTGACTTTTCACATAAATCACATACAATGCATCTCATGGACTATATGATAATGTCTCATATTTACGTTACCATTATTTTAGATAATAATAAAATAACTTTATCAATTACAATATAAAGTCATACATCATGTCATACATAATGTCATACATAATATCATACATAACATCATACAATAGGATTTAAGGGCACTAATCCTAACACTCCAACTCCACGTAGTGCTGCAAGTCCACCACGTTGGAAATGTCACGATTCAACCATTCAAAAACCTTGCCATGGTAGCTTCTTTATCCTCCTCTACATTTGCCCGAATCATGGCAATCTCCATCTCCTTGTAGTAGTCATCCACGCTCCTATGGCCTTGAGTAAGACTCTGTATTTTCTGATACAAGTCCCTATAGTAGTGACTAGGAACAAACCGCCTCTCATGATTGCCTTCATTTCCTCCCAACTCTCAATAGGTCTCTCATGGTTTCTCCTTCTGTTCATCACAAGTTGATCCCACCATATAATAACATAGTCAGTAAACTCAATGACAGCGAGTTTTACCTCTTTCTCCTCGAAGTAGTTGCGGCACTCAAAGATTAACTCCACCTTCTTCTCCCACTCCAAGTATGCTTCTGGATCATTTTTCCCTTGGAATGTTGGTATCTTCATTTTTATGTTTCCTAGGTTCCTGTCAATTCCATCTTGCCATCTTGGATCTCCTCGTGGTAGTCATCAGAGTCATTCATACGAAAACGCCTTTCTTGCCTTCTAGCATTAGGGTCTCTTTGGGGACGCTCCTCATACAAAGTAGCAATAACAATGTCTTGCCTATCCATCCGATCCCGAATCTCATTAAACACCACGTTCATGCGTTCAAATTGTTGTTGCATAGCTTGTAAAATGATGAACGACTCCTCCCCTCCTTCCCTATTTGATGTTTCACACCTGAAAGACATACTTTTGAAACAACAGAGAATTGTTAGAAATAATTCCTCACAATACTCCCTCACGTGTTTGCACTCAAATTATGTCACTCCTACTCGTGTTTTACTCTTAAATTGGCTTTTTCCCGATAACAGTCTCACACTCTCTTGCCTTTTTCCACCCGTAACTTTGCCTTTTCAGTTCTTCATTAGACTAATAAACTTGATCAACGGCAAGAAAATATGACAGAAACACTAAATCTAAACTACAAAATTTTTTTTTTCAGATGTCTTTTTTTCACGTTTTTTTTTTTTTTTTTTTGGGAACTGGGTGCACGATTTTAACCTAATACACTTCAATAAAAAAAAAAATAAGAACGATGAATGAAGAACACAAAAGAAACAAGATAGGATGATAACAAGAAACAAAATATAAAGGGATAGGAAACTGATTTTAGAACCTGTGCTCTGATACCAAATGATGTGAACCTCAATCGACACGCTTTGAGACCCAACAAAAATATTGGAATATTTAATACCAAATGATGCGAACCTCAATCGACACGCTTTGAGACCTAACAAAAATATTGGAATACTTGCCCAAGAAAGCTAAAATTCATATTTTTGATAGAAACCCTGACCCAACGTTTATAATTGAAACGTGAACCAAAGGTATAAGATTGAACGAAATATATAAAGTTTGAACGCCACAAGGAAGAATCATTGATAAGTTCACAGTTCTTGAAGAACCAAAGGAGAGCAAACGCTCACATTTTCTGATTTCTATTCATTAATATTATGAAAAACGTTTACAAACTTCAGAGCCTATTTAAGGGCTTCATAAAACTTGACAAACAAGAAAATATATTCTAAAATAATTCCTAATTGATATCTTACCATACCAGGAATCAAATTTGACCTAAAAAACGTTAAATGCACCTAAAAACAAGGAAAATCCCTAAAAAACGTACTAAATAATAAAATCCTAAATAAAAGTTGATTTGGTCTGAAATTAGCAGATTCAAAATAGGAAAAAAATATGCCTTAACTGATATAGAGCTGGAAAGTCAATCAGCCATTAATTCACGCCATAAATCACTCCCAATTAAGCCAGATCAGCCTAAATAGCTTGAATTAAATTATTACGCTTTCATCTTCCTTTGGGCCAAGCTTGGAATGTACTGCGTTAGAATCAACCCAAATCTCTTTAATCAGCCCATTAAGTGTTTCTTTGATCTTCTTGAATCTTGCCCTTGTAATAGGCCCAACTAGAACATGCAATGGATCCTTAAATGCTTGTTGATTCTCATCATGATTTATGTGATTTTGTCACAGAAGATATAAATCACAAGTTCCTTGTAAACTCAAAATATAATTCGTAGTAGGTGATGAAAATTGGGCATTTCATTTGTAAAGACTATAACATATCAACTAAGATGATTTGTCTTGATCATGGAAATGGAGATTTCTAGTTGGTATGTTGATATGTTTTAGGAGTTAAACATATTGAACAGGACCGTGTGAGATTTATTATTCTTTTAACGACTGTCAAATGAATAATAAACTCACGACTTATATTTGCATGAACTCTTAATCCTGAGAAAATAATGGACTTGATCATGAGGTGTAGGTTGTTTTGATATATCAGGAGTGAGATCTAGAGTAACGGTCAAAACCTTAGTATGTTGGGCAACCAAATTTGGTGTTGATGGAACATATATTCTCAAGATGGAATTCATAGTCTCTTAACGGAGATACAAAATATTCCTTTGAGATAAGTTTAATAGGATTGTTATTCAGAGAGTTAGGCTTAACAACTTTAGTAAAGAGTTACTAAAGTATATATCTATGGAATTGGGTTTCATAAATAGATAATGAATAACTTTAAGGGGGTTAAACCGGGTACTCAAGGAATTAAGATATAGTAATCTACATAGTGACAGTCTTCTTTCATGATTTTGTGTTACTACGAATATTTTATAAAGGGGTTATATGTAAAATAAAGTCTTGGGATATAATCTATAAGTTATGGCTTAGAGTGCAACTATATTTATATAGTGGTATTAAATATAGTTAATGGTAACTTTGGACTAGTCAAGAATTGATAGAAAAACCCAAGCCCCATTGGAGCAAGTGTCTTATTGGTCCCTTTTGGTCCCACTCCTAGCCACATACTAAAGCCCAATTGAAAATGCCCAAAAGGCTACTAGCCCAATCAGATAATTAGTTATAAGGAGAGAAACAAACAGAATTTTAAAATGTGAAAAAGAGAGACATCATTGTAAAAATGGTGTGTATGTGAGAGTGAGACACACTTTCATTCTCTCTTGAAAACTGATTGAGATGCCACATATCTGTTAGGATTAGTGCCCTTAAATTCTATTGTATGATGCTATGTATATTATTATTTATGACATTATGTATGACTTAATGTTGTGTTTAATAAAGTTGTTTTATTATTATCTAAAAATAATGGTAACATGAATAGTGGAACATTATCATATAGTCCATAAGATGTATTGTATGTGATTTATGTGATTTTGTCACAGAAGATGTAAATCACAAGTTCCTTGTAAACTCAAAATATAGTTCGTAGTAGGTGATGAAAATTGGGCATTTCATTTGCAAAGACTATAACATATTAACTAAGATGATTTGTCTTGATCATGAAAATGAAAATTTCTAGTTGGTATGTTGATATGTTTTAAGAGTTAAACATATTGAACAGGACCGTGTGAGATTTATTATTCTCTTAACGACTGTCAAATGAATAATAAACTCACGACTTATATTTGCATGAACTCTTAATCCTGAGAAAATAATAGACTTGATCATGAGGTGTAGGTTGTTTTGATATATCAGGAGTGAGATCTAGAGTAACGGTCAAAACCTTAGTATGTGGGGCAACCAAATTTGGTGTTGATGGAACATATATTCTCAAGATGGAATTCATAGTCTCTTAACGGAGATACAAAATATTCCTTTGAGATAAGTTTAATAGGATTGTTATTCAGAGAGTTAGGCTTAACAACTTTAGTAAAGAGTTACTAAAGTATATATCTATGGAATTGGGTTTCATAAATATATAATGAATAATTTTAAGGGATTAAACCGGGTACTCAAGGAATTAAGATATAGTAATCTACATAGTGACAGTCTTCTTTCATGACTTTGTGTTACTACGAATATTTTATAAAGGGGTTATATATAAAATAAAGTCTTGGGATATAATCTATAAATAAGGCTTAGAGTGCAACTATATTTATATAGTGGTATTAAATATAGTTAATTGTAACTTTGGACTAGTCAAGAGTTGACAGAAAAACCCAAGCCCTATTGGAGCAAGTGTCTTATTAGTCCCTTTTGGTCCTACTCCTAGCCACATACTAAACCCCAATTGAAAATACCCAAAAGGCTACTAGCCCAATCAGATAATTAGTTACATGGAGAGAAACAAATAGAATTTTAAAATGTGAAAAAGAGAGACATCATTGTAAAAATAGTGTGTATGTGAGAGTGAGACACACTTTCATTCTCTCTTGAAAACTAATTGAGATGCCACATATCTGTTAGGATTAGTGCCCTTAAATTCTATTGTATGATGCTATGTATATTATTATTTATGACATTATGTATGACTTAATGTTGTGTTTAATAAAATTGTTTTATTATTATCTAAAAATAATGGTAACATGAATATTGGAACATTATCATATAGTCCATAAGATGCATTGTATGTGATTTATGTGATTTTGTCACAGAAGATGTAAATCACAAGTTCCTTGTAAACTCAAAATATAGTTCGTAGTAGGTGATGAAATTTGGGCATTTCATTTGCAAAGACTATAACATATTAACTAAGATGATTTGTCTTGATCATGGAAATGGAGATTTCTAGCTGGTATGTTGATATGTTTTAAGAGTTAAACATATTGAACAGGACCGTGTGAGATTTATTATTCTCTTAACGACTGTCAAATAAATAATAAACTCACGACTTATATTTGCATGAACTCTTAATCCTAAGAAAATAATGGACTTGATCATGAGGTGTAGGTTGCTTTGATGTATCTGGAGTGAGATCTGGAGTAACGGTCAAAACCTCAGTATGTTTGGCAACTAAATTTGGTGTTGATGGAACATATATTCTCAAGACGGAATTCATAGTCTCTTAACGGAGATACAAAATATTTCCTTGAGATAAGTTTAATGGGATTGTTATTCAGAGAGTTAGGCTTAACAACTTCAGTAAGGAGTTACTAAAGTATATATTTATGGAATTGGGTTTCATAAATATATAATAAATAACTTTAAGGGATTAAACCGGATACTCAAGGAATTAAGATGTAGTAATCTACAAAGTGACAGTGTTCTTTCATGACTTTGTATTACTACGAATATTTTATAAAGGGGTTGTATGTAAAATAAAGTCTTGGAATATAATTTATAAATATGGCCTATAGTGCAACTATATTTATATAGTGGTATTAAATATATTTAATGGTAACTTTGGACTTGTCAAAAGTTGACATAAAAGCCCAAGGCCCACTGGAACTTGTGTCTTATTGGTCCATTTTGGTTCCACTTTAAGCCACACACTTAAGCCCAATTGGAAAGGCCCAAAAGGCCAGCCCAATTAGATAATCAGTTAGATACAAAGGGAAAAACATGCAAAATTTTCTGCAGAGAATCAAGTTAGAACACTATTGTGAGGTGGTGCATGTTAGTGTTAGGCACTTTGACAATTTTTCCTTTAGAACTGATTGAAAGACCACACATCTTGAAATTCACCGCTCCAAGGTACACTCTCTTGTTCTTAAATTCTGAAACTTATATAGCACATGTTAACTTTTATGAATGAACTAGATGCGTTATTTTTCCGCTACACACATGCATATTTCCATCAAATGGTATCAGAGCGGTCTTCATTTCGTATCTGGTTAACATGTTTTGAGTTTTGGAATTGTAGACAATAGTTTCATGTTGTTAGAAAACAGTTTTCTGCAAGTTTGTTGAAATTATTGTTTGATAAAAACTGTTTTTGATGTTATGATGTTGTTTAATTTTTAGTTTAAGTATGGTAAACTAAACTTTAAGGCTATAGCATCAATGTAATTCAGTTTTGATATCAATTTAAGTTCATTATGATTGTATGTTGGTTGTTTTGTACATGAAAACGTAGAAAAACTGTCTTAGAAAAATTCTGGAAAATTCAAAATTTGCGACACACGATCGATCGAGGATCCGTCGTGAATCGATCGAGTTTTGTACAAATTCAAAAATGAAAACCACTTTGATACCAATTATTGTAAAATCACATGTTTGTATCGCATACAAAATATACGCAGCGGAAATTTAACGAATATACTTCATTCGCAATCGATAACATGCACTATGTAAGTTTCAGAATTTAAGAACAAGAGAGCGTACCTTGGTGTGGTAAATTTCAAAAAAATATCAGAAGTACTTGAGAACACTTTTAATCTTCACTCCAATTCTACTTTACGTCCAAGAAGTGTGGCCTCTCAATTGGTTTCTAAGGAAGAAAATTAGAGAGCGTTTCACACTCACATACACACCATTTCATACACATACAAAATTCTGTATATTTTTCCCTTGATATCTAACTGATTATCTAATTGGGCTGGCCTCTTAGGCCTTTCCAATTGGGCTTAAGTGTGTGGCTTGCAGTGAGACCAAAAGAGACCAATAAGACACTAGCTCCAATGGGCCTTGGACTTTTCTGTCAACTCTTGACAAGTCTAAAATTACCATTAATTATATTTAATACCACTATATAAATATAATTTCACTCTAAGCCTTAATTATAAATTATATCCCAAGACTTTATTTTACATACAACCCCTTCATAAAATATTCGTAGTAATACAAAGTCATGAATGTAAACTGCCACTTTGAAAATTACTACATCTTATCCTTGTGTACCCAGTTTAATCCTTTAAAGTTATTCATCATATATTTATGAAATCAAATTTCATAAATATATACTTTAGTAACTTCTTACTAAAATAGTTAGGCATAACTCCCTGAATAACTGAACCCATTAAACTTATCTAAAAGAAATATTTTATATTTCCGTTAAGAGACTATGAATTCCATCTTGAGAATATATGTTCCATTAACACTAAATATGGCTGCCCAACATACTGATGTTTCGACCGTTACTTTTGATCTCAATCCTGATATGTCAAAGCAACCTACATTTCATGATCAGGTTCATTGTCCTCTCAGGATTAAGAGTTCATGTAAATAGAAGTCGTGAGATTTATTATTCATTTGACAATCGATAGGAGAACAATAAATCTCACAGCGGTCTAGTTCAATATGTCTTAACTCTTAAAATATATCAACATATCGACTAAAATTCTCCGCTTCCATGATCAAGACAAATCATCTTAGTTGATATGTTATAGTCTTCACAGATTGAATGCCCAATTTCATCACCGATTACGAATTATAATTCTGAGTTTACAAAGAACTTGTGATTTATGTCTTCTGTGACTTTTGACATAAATCACGTACTATGCATCTCATGGACTATATGATAATGTCCAATATTCATGTTACTATTATTTTAGATAATAATAAAACAATTTTATTAATCACAACATAATATCATACATAATATCATACATAGCATCATACAATAGGATTTAAGGACACACATCCTAATAGTTTCAACCTCATTTTCTAAAAAACTCCCTTATAATTATAAATTATAAAATTGGCCCCACAAAAATTTACTAAAATACCCCTCCTTTTAATCCCTTTTTTTTCCCCCGGTATTACATAATCTCTTATGAAGCTCTGCATTGTAATCCTTTAAATGAGCAACTGTGTAGTAATGGAGTCATTTACTTAAGAGCAATCGACAGTCCATTGCAGGTCTAATTTAACAGTTCGGTTTCTAAAAGTCATTATTTCCTATCAATGCTAATTGGTTTGTTGGTCTATAGTTTTGACCATACACGATAGAGATTGTTATTAAAAATCACGAAAATTACAAATTTGTTAAAGATCAACTCCATCTTCTCCAGCTAGCTATTTTGTAATAATATGCAATCATATCTGCTTGTAATACAGACTTCTGAGCACTTAGTGACCTATCCCATTGCCTATAGTGTTGTAAACGAAGTTATTTTTGCTAGGTATGATGTTGGCATGCTGCTAGTAACTTACTATAGTGTCTACTTTAAATTTATATGGGCTTATGCGGTAGTGCTCAAACTGAACTTTCTTTTGTAATCTATATGCTAGTGTCTACTTTTCAATCACTAGGAATGGTTTTGACGTAGGATAACCACACTATTTCAATGGAGCAATTAAATAACAATAAAACAAAAGATAAATCCTAAGAGTCAGCACCTAAGGGTTGCTTGAAGTCAGCACCAAGCAAACTGGAGTCGGCACTAGTGTAAAAGAAAACATACATTTTTTTAATAATTTTCTAAAGTTGACTTACAATTAGGGGTGGCAATTCGTGTTCGCGTGTCGGGTTCGTGTCGTGTCAAGTCATGAGTATTCGACCACATAGGTCAACACTAACCCGACATGTTTATTAAACGGGTCAAGATTCCTCAACCCTAACATGACCCATTTATTAAACGGGTCAGTCGTGTCGACCTGTTTATCAGATTTTATCAAAATGAAAAATAAAAATTAATGAAAAAACAAACAAATAAATATTTTTAATATAAAATTCAGAACTAACGAGTAACTGCATCACAAATAATCATTCAAAATTAAAGCATATCCCAATATCACAAATAATCAATAACAATATGTCAAAGAAAATAAATCACAACAACTAATAAGTTTATATACCTAGAGTTTGAAGGGTATATTGGTAAAATATCATTTAATTAAACAGGTCAGACAGGTCAAATGGGTTCTATATGTTCAACACTAACCCAACCCATTTATTAAACGGGTTAGTCGTGTCAACCCGAATATGACACGAACCCGTTAAGCCTCAACCCATAACCTGCTAATTTCGTGTCGTGTCGTGTCGGGTTCGCGGGTCGTGTCAAATTTTGCCACCCCTACTTACAATCATCAAAAAAGTGTTTAAATAGCTAGCAATAAATTGCATAAAAAAACCCTAATTATTAAATGCTCAAGCTTGCTTAATCTTAAACCCAATAACTAACAAGCTCCATCCATAAGGCCACAGGTTGAGCCGTCTTCTTTTTGTTCTTCCTTCCATACATGCGTATAATTGGGGGTTGTACCTTGTGTCCGCACCAGGTTTGGTATTCATAATTGAACCATTTAATTTATGTTACTTGAATTGAGGAACTTATATTTGATTATATGGGTTTGTTTATTTGTAGGAATGAATATTTTATTCAATATAACTACAAATGAATTCTCATCGCCCGATGATGATGAGTTTGAGATATAATTATACGACCTGCTATAGAAGAAGAACGATCAAAGTCACCTCATCCTTCTACTCAACGTCGTAGGTTCATTGAGCGTGATTCTTTGCAAGGCCACAAAAGGCTTTTTCTCGACTACTTTGCTAAATTACCGGTATATCTTCTAAATATATTTTGAATGAGGTTTTGAATGAGGTGTTCTCTTTTTCCTTGCATTATATCTGAGGTAAAAGAAAAGGAGTCATACTTTGTCCAAAGAAAAAATAGTGCTAAAAGGCCAGGGTTGTCTTCCCTTTAGAAGATGACTGCTATAATGAGAATGCTTGCTTTTGCTTATGGAACAACGGCTGATTTGGGTGATGAATATCTTAGAATTGGTGAAAGCACCATGATGTTAAGTCTTCAAAAAAAAATGTAAAACTGTGCTTTCAATATTCTAAAGAGTACTTAAGGTCACCTAATGGGAATGATAATGCTGGTTGCTAGCACTAGGAGAAAGCCATGGATTTCCAAGAATGTTAAGGAACATTGATTGCATGGATTTGAAATTGAAGAATCTTCTGACTGCATGGAAAGGTCAGTATACAGGTCATATTCATCAACCAACAGTTATTTTTGAAGCTGTGGCATTATATGATCTTTGAATATGGCATGCATTTTTTGGATTACTAGGATCTCATAACAACATTAACGTGTTGAACCGATCTCATGTGTTCATTGAGGTTCTTGCTAGGCGATCTCCTTCGATCAATTACTCAATCAATGGTTATACCTATACAATGGGAAACTATCTTGTGATGGCACATATCCTTTATGGTCCACAATTTTAAAACAATTCCATGTCCATGAGGAAATTTTAAAAAAAAAAATATTGAAAAACAAGAGGCAACAAGAAAGGATGTTGAGCAAGCTTTTGGGGTGCTTCAAGAACGCTTTGCAATTATTTGTGGAGCTGCATGTTACTTCAAACCTAAAACTCTTAAAGACATTATGATGGTATGCATAATATTGCATAACATGATTATCGAAGATGAGCGTCATCTCAATGGAGTTGAAGGCATTGATTACAAGCAATTTCATGGAACTACCCATAACCCAATGTCACACGATCATACGCTTGAATTTACATGGCTCATTGATTGTCATCTTCAAATTAGAGATCGGGGAACTCATTCTCATCTCCAATCAGACCTCTTAGATGTTAACACCTTATTTTGCAACCCGCATTTAACCTCACATGGAAGGTAAAGGGTAATTTCACCTTAGAAATAGGCACCTTAATTGTAACTGCTAGATACTTAATTTCATTTCATCAAAATGATTTTGACATTGTAGCGATCAAATCGACTGATCATAAGCCCTAATCGGACCATCAGATTGAAAGTTATCGTCAAATTAAGTTTTAATGGCTAAGATGCACTATCACAAATTGAGTCCAACTATATGTGATTATGAACAATTGATTTCAATTGGTTATAATTATAATCAATTTGAGATTAATGATGTGTTATAATTTGATTGGCTAGGACTATATGGTAAGGTTGCACACACTTAATTAATTAGATGGTAAAACATTAATTATGCAATGAGTAATTTGTGTAATTATCTTTTTAATTAAGGTGAATTTGGAACTAATTAAGTCTGAAATGGAAGTTATTGTAGCCTATTAATGTTAATTGAAAACTAATTTGGAATCTATTAATGTTAATTGCACTAAAATTATTGTAGCCTATAAATGACCTCTACTCACTATTTAGTTGATATCTATCATAATATTTTGAATCTGTGAATGAGGTTAATTTTTCTAAAAACTAGACATCTGGGGCTTCAATTTGAGTACAAGAACAATATGATTCCGATTAGAATTAAGTAAGATATGGTTTGTTTGAATTTAGCTCTACGAGCTGTTACAATAACTACGGGAAAAACCGAATTTTGCTTGCTCATTACTCCCACTGATCTTTACATTTAATGCACTAGCTTTCCCCAAAGTTTGAAATAGGATCTAGGTTCATGACTCCTTTTGATCCTTTGTCAACCCTCATTAAATAACGTTACATTCATATTTTTTCTACTACAACTATATAACCCCCCCCCCCCCCTCTCCTCTGTTCCAAGGCACACAGAAACACCCTCTCTTCTCTTCTCTTGAGTTCTAGTAAAGTAGAGTAGTCTTGTCATATCTTAGTCTTCCTGAGATTCAAGATATTGAGTGAAACTTACTCTTCCTCTCCTACCTCTTCTTTTCTACTCCACCCTTAGGACCTTTACTAAGAGTCTCCTCCTCCACCCATTCATGTGGGTTTGGCCAAAGACCAAAAAAAAGGGTCGGGGGCATGGTCTCTCACAATAGCGACTCCACTAGGGATATTAAGCACTAAGCTTCAATTAGGTTATGGTGGCCAACCATGTCATTGTTTGTTTATTGCTTTTTTTTGTATAATATGTCTAGTATGTAAATTATATTGCATGTCATGCATGTCATATACCTAGCGATGAACCTACCACCCACCGCGACAAGGATCATCATGGTTATGCCATGATGGTTCATAGGGGAAAACTATACCACTCAGATCAACATGACACTCCTGGCATCAAAAGTTAAGAGGTACGACGTCCTAACTTGTGGGGACCTTTAACCTACCTTCTATCCATGTTGTAATAACTCATAAAACCTACCTTTAGGTCGGTCCAAGTAAATTGCACTGCATTATGCATGTGTTTGGCCGTTTTTTGAACCATGATAAGCTCAAGTCCAAAGCTTGAGCATATCATAATTGTTTGAACCATGTATGCTATAAATAAACTCAAGCCCAAAAGCCTATGATTAAACTCTACTTGACATGGAGGCCCAGTTTGTTTTTCTAGAGAAAATATAACATGTGTGCATGCAGTTTTCCAAGTGCAAGCCCAATCAAGTGAAGGTTCAGGACTTTAAAGTTCAAGCTCAAGTCAACTAAGCTCATCTGCCAACCCAAATTCATTTCTTGTAGCCATAACCAACTTCCATGAATTGTTCATTACTTTGGTGGCAAGCCAAGCCCAACTTCATGAAGAGTTCAACACTTTGAGTCAAAAGCTTAAAGGAAAAGATTATTACTACTTTCCAAAATGATGAGAACGAAGTTCAAGCCCTACAATTGACTGAAAGTGAAAAAAAGTTGAAAGAGCGCTTGGATAAAATGGAACAACTATTTCAAAAGTTTCGGTGGAAGGAAAATGCCATGAACTTCCATTCTCTTTCTCTCTTCTCACAAGTAAGAGCACCACCCAAATTCAAGATGCCAAGCTTAGACAAGTTTGATGGAATAGGCTACCCCAAAGCCCATTTGAATATGTACACAAAGGCCCTCCAACCCTTCGGAGATACTAAAGAACTTTTGGCCCAAATGTTCCAAAATGCACTTACTAGTGCTGCACTCTTGATGCGAACCTCAATCGACACGCTTTAAGACCCAACAAAAATATTGGAATATTTAACCCAGGAAAGCTAAAAATCAGATCTATGATAGAAACCTCGACCCAACGTTTATAATCGAAACGCGAACCAAAGGTATAAGTTGACCTTGACCCAATGATTATAAAGAATCACGAACCAAAGGTATAAAGTTTGAACGCCACAAGGAAGAATCCTTGATAAGTTCATAGTTCTTGAAGAACCAAAAGAGAGCAAAGCCTCACCTTTTCTGATTTTTTATTCCATAATTTTCTGAAAAACGTTTACAGACTTTAGAGCCTATTTGAGGGCTCCATAAAACTTGACAGACAAGAAAATATATTCTAAAATAACTCCTAATTGATACCTTACCATATCAGGAATCAAATTTGACCCAAAAAACATTAAATGCACCTAAAAACAAGGAAAATACCTAAAAAACGTACTAAATAATAAAACCTAAATAAAAGTTGATTTGGTCTGAAATTAGCAGACCCAAAATAGGAAAAAATCTGCCTTCACTGATATAGAGCTAGAAAGTCAATCAGCCATTAATTCATGCCATAAATCACTCGCAATTAAGCCAGATCAGCCCTAAATAGCTTGAATTAAATTTATTTCATTTTCAGCTTCCTTTGGGCCAAGCTTGGAATGTTCCTACATTGGAATCAGCCCAAATCTCTTGAATCAGCCCATTAAGTTCTTCTTTGATCTTCTTGGATCTTGCTCTTGTAATAGGCCCAACTAGAACATGCAATGGATCCTTGAATGCTTGTTAATTCTCATCAACTTTGTTGTTTTTTGAAACTTGAAGACTCTTTAATCTGTACTTAGGAGGACATTGGCAATGAGTTCTATAAGCAATACAAATACAATACCGAAGTGGAAATTACTAGGCATGATTTGGAGACAACCAAGCTAAAGCCCAAGGGAACTTTCTCAGTCTTTATCACAAGATGGGGGGGCAAAAGTAGCCCAAATGACAAATAGGCCTAATGAAGAAGAGCAAATCCAAATAGTGGTGAAAAATTTGTTGCCCATATACCACAAACATCTCTTTGCCCAATACTTTCCCAACTTCAAAGCCTTGATCATAAATGGTACTCAAGTGGAAGATGTTGTCAATGAAGGAAGCTACACTTCTAAGAAAGCGGTAGCCCACACCACCAATGAGGAAGTAGTCAATGTTATAGATTACCAAGCATCATCGATTGCCAATACTAGGCCTTGAAGGAATTCAGTGAACTCCACGTACCCATGAGCCAATTGTTTGAAATGCTCAAAATTGAGGGATATCTGAACCCACTTGACCCTCGCCCTCATCCAAGCCATCTACCAAAAGGGTACAAGCCACATGAGTTCTACAAATATCATCAAGAACCTGGTCATCAAACAAACAAGTGCATCAACCTGCGACATACCAATCAAAATCTAATTGACGAAAAGGTTATCACTCCACCATCATCCTCTGGTTGATTAGACTTTGCCTTAGTTCAATTCCACAAGTTGTTGAGCAGAAACCTTTTTTTTTTTTTTTTGGGTGCTTATTTAGAGTATGTTCTTGGTCAATAAATTTCATGATTGGTGCATTTTCATGCTTTTTTTTTTTTTTTTTTGTTTCATTTTGTTCATTACCAAAATAAAATAAACAAAAAAAAAAAAGAAAAAAATCAAGATTTCCAAATCTTTCACAAAAAAAAAAAAAAGAGAGAAATTTTCAATTAAAAAAAGTCTTCCGACTAGAGGCATTGGGCCCTTAAGTCATTTATAAAAACAAATCTTTGAACTAGGGGTATTGGATTTCCTAGTGACTTTTTCAAATAGGCCCAATTTCTCTTTCAAGGACTTCATGATATTTCTTTAAAAGTTTTTCTTTTCAAAATGGTACATGAGGATCCCTTGGACAAAACTTTTTCTAAATCCTGATGTTTAAAGGCTTGAACAATCAACTTGTATCAAGGAATGATTAAATTTCATTTGATCCATGTAAAGACTTTTGATACTTGACTTAGAATATAAGAAGAAATGGTCTTAAAATGCAATAAAAAAGAATCCATCCATCGGAAAATGCCAAGAATCCATGCACTCGATCCAATTTTCAAAAGTCTTTTGTTTCACAACATTAGAACATTCATTCTTTTTCTTTTAAGATGAATTTATTAAAAGAGCTTAAGTCACTGTGCCTACAAGCAAGCATCACTAGAAATAGGAGACCATCTTTGGTTAAACCAAAATATTTCCTATTACCTACAATGTTCATTATCCAATGTTAGCCCATTTGAGCCTTCAAACATTTAGCCTTTTTTCATGAACCCGATAAAATCTAAACTTGGGGTGGGAAAAATTAAGTTATGCATACTTAAATCTCATGTTGAGAAGGACTCAACCTTGTAGCTTTGAAACTAATTGATAAAACTCTCCAAGAAGACATGAAAGACAAGTAGAGAATTCATTAAGCTAAAGAGAAGAGATCATCAAAGAAAAATGAGGTTTCACTCAATCAAGGAAAGAGAAATGAAATTCCATCAATGTGAAAAAAAAAAAAGTGTGCATCAAGTTTGAAGAGCCTAAAATTCATTGTGCCAAGAGGAATACAAAATTCATCAAAAAGAGAGTTCATAGAAAAATGATCATCAAGCACGGAAATGTGCAAGTGCATCGAGGCAAGAAAGAAGTCTATAGAGTGCATCAAAATGACTTAAGCTAAGAAAAACCTGGAAGACAAAAGATCCCCAAAAGTTCATTCAATCAAGAGATGAAAGACACAAATAAAAAATAATAATAATAATAAAATAAAAAAACCTGCTAGGCTAAAAACCCAAATAGGTAGTCTAGGCAAAATCTGGAGAGAGAGAGAGAGAAAGAGAGAAGAAATGAAAAGAAAACCCGCTACGCTGAACCCAAAAGAGCGGTCTAGGAAAAATTTAGGGCCAAAGAAAAGAAAAAAAAAAAAAAGGAAAATCCTAGCAAATTGAAAACTTGAAGATGTAGAGTCTGTTTAGATAGAACTTATTGCTGAAAACTGAAAACTGAAAACTGAAAATATTGTAGCAAAATAATTTTTAAATGTATAAAAAGTACTGTTCATGCCAAAAATTACTGTTCATTGGCCTAAAATCACTGTTCATGGCCAATGAACAGTGACAGGCACGCTGAAAAAAAAAAAATCCAAAACGTGGACGCTGGACGTTGAATCCAAACGCCCTCGTAATCTAAAAAGAAAAGGATTTTACAAGATGAAGATCTAGAGGTATGATTCAAGAGAAATGATCGTAAAATCAAATGTTAATACAAGTGATCAATGAAGATTAGTGAGAAGATGACAAAGAAGAAATGGGAAAACTTCTTCAATATTTGATTTTTGAGTAATGCATACTTAGGGGGAACATCATAGGGAATTTTGAGCCTTTTTATGTCATTCATTACATAACCTAAACCTAGCCTATATTACAACCTATGAGTAAATACCTCCTTAAAGTCTTGCTAGTTGTAGGCACATGTTAAACTCTAATATTATTTTCTCTTGAATTAAAAAGAAAAAATGCTTATAATTGTCAAACCCCACAGGATAATATAATTCCTAAATATTATCACATTTCATTTCTTGATTTCCTTTGGAGACTTAATCAGACAGTGCTCAAAAGAAATAAGCAAATTTAATTACTTGAGTTTAATGATCTTGATCCTTCCTAATCAAAGAGATTTGTTTGATTCTTAAACACTATGATTTTCCAAAATGATTGTTCAAAGGATCACCTCTTGTTCATAAAAATAAAATTAAAAAAAATAAAAGAAGAAGAAGAAAGAAATAAATAAATAAAGAAAGAGAAATTGCATTTCCATTAAAAGAACATCATTCTTTTTTAAAATCTAGTTCTTTTGAACTACATCTTGACCTGATTCTCTATGAGAAAGCTACGTAGGCTACCTTTCAAAGGCCCGATCCTAATCACCTAAACAACTTTAGGGCTAGAAGTCAAAATAATGTGACAAAATTGTTTGGGTGCATGTTAGGCTAAGCCCATTTGTTTTTCATCAAGAATGCTTAAACTTGGGGCATTGGTCTATTTATATTGTATGCAAATATGTACTTCTCGCTTGAAAGTAAGTTTTCATTTGAGGCATCAATCCATTTTTTTGCAAGCATGTCCACACTAAGGATAATGGCCGAAAATGTGTTCATGATAACTGGTTTCTAATAAGTTAGAGAAAGAAAGTCATTTTGCAAGAACCAAGGACTGCAGAATGTGACATTCTTTCATGTTCCCCAAGGGTCACAACTTCAAATGAACTCAACTTCCATCCAAGAATGGAATATGCCCCAAACTAGGGGAATTGGCTAAGTACTTCCAATTCATTTCAATGAATAACTCCATTACTAATTAAAATTATCTTTTTGCAGGAATTAAGTAAGGACTTATCCAGCAATCTGTATTAACTTTTAGCCAAAGTTATTCTCGTTCAAAGTATAAGTTTTCAAAAAATTAAAATCATCATGAACAAATCTTCATCACTTCTAGTCCATCCATTTCATCTTCATCTTCTTCACTTTTTAATAATGAACAAATCTTCATTTTCAAAGGAAAAATCTCCAATGAATAAATCTTCATAGGAAAAATCTCCAAGAAAAGTCTCCATTTTTCAAATGAAAAATTTCCATGAACAAACCTTCTTAAAATTTTTCAAATGTTCAAAGAAAAAATCTCTATGAACAAATCTTCAAAAGGAAAGATCTCTATTTTTCAAAGGAAAAATCTCCAAAACTATTTTTCAAGGAAAAATCTTCAATAAACAAAATCTTCATTAAAAATTTCGAAAACTTCAACGGAAAAATCTCTAGAATAAATCTTCAAGGAAAAATCTCCATGAACAAAAATTCATATAGAATTTTCAAAAATTCAATGGAAAAATCTCTAGGATAAATCTTTAAGGTAAAATCTCCATGAACAAATCTTCGAAATGAAAAATCTCCATTTTTCAAAGGAAAATCTCCAATGAATAAATCTTCATTAAAAATATTCAAATCATCAAAAGAAAAATCTCAAAAACTATTTTTCAAGGAAAAATCTCCTATGAACAAATCTTCATTAAATTTTTTCAAAAATGCAATGGAAAAATCTCCAAAATGAATCTTCAAGGAAAAATATCCATATTTCAAAGGAAAAATCTCCATGAATAAATCTTCTTTAAAAATTTTCAAATGTTCAAAGGATAAATCTTCTAGATAACTCTTCAAGAAAAAAAAATCTCAAATTTTCAAGGAAAAATCTCCAATGAATAAATCTTCAAGAAAAAAAAAACTTCAAATTTTCAAAGGAAAAATCTACAATGAATAAATCTTCATAAGAAAAATCTCCAATGAACAAATCTTCATTAAAATTTTTGAGAACTTCAATGGAAAAATCTTCATATTTCAAAGGAAAAATATCCATGACCAAATCTTCATTAAGAATATTTAAATCTTCAAAACACATCTTTAAATGAGAAATCTCCAGAACAAATGGCGGACTACGATCTTCTTCCGTCTTCTCTAGTGGTCGCAACATCACGTTAACTATCCAACACTCAGCACTCATTCGAGCATGCAAGATGTACCAAACTAAGGGCATTGGCCAGGATTGTCCAATTCTTTTCAATGAATAGCTTTGTTATTGATTGAAAATATTTATTTTGCAAAAACTAGGGTACAAGATCCATACACATTGGCATGAATAAATGCCCTACAAGAAATCCATCAAAACTTTGGGAAGCACATCCAAAGTTCAAAATCTTCAAACCTCTACGAAGCACATCCAAAATTCAAATCCTTGGAACTCTGGGAAGCACATCCAAACTTCAAGATCTTTGATCCTCTGGGAAGCATGACTAAAATCCCCATTTTTTCTTGACCTTTGGAAAGGATGTCTTGTACTCATTTTTTTTTCAATAAAAAAAAGGCTGCATACATAAACTACGTTTGGACCTAATCCTCTCACCAAGAGGACATAGGCAATTCCCTTGAGATTTTTGTCCACAATTTGATCTACTACATGTCGGTCCACATTTTGATCTACATTCATCATACATTCACCACAGTTAAATACCGATTGCAAAGTTTGGTGTCTTTTTCGTACATTGACATTTGCTTTTCAAGCTTTTTCAATGAGGGGCATTCTGTTGACACTCCATTTTGCAACCCGTATTTAACCTCACATGGAGGGTACAAGGGTAATTTCACCTTGAAAATAGGCATCTTAATTGTAGCCATTAGATTCTTAATTTCATGTCATCATAATGATCAAATCGATTGGTCATAAGTCCTAATCGGACCATTAGATTGAAAGTTATCATCAAATCGAGTTTTAATGATCGAGATGCACTATCACAAATTGAGTTCGACTATATGTGATTCTGAACAATTGATTTTGATTGGTTATAATTATAATAAATTTGAGATTAATGACGTGTCATAATTTGATTGGCTAGGATTTGCACGCACTTAATTAATTAGATAGTCAACCATTAATTATTCAATGAGTAATTTGTGTAATTATCTATTTAATTATGGTAAATTTGGAACTAATTAATTTTAAAATGGAAGTGATTGGATCCTAATAATGTTAATTGGAAACTAATTTGGGACCTATTAATGTTAATTGTGCTGATATTATTTTCTAACAAATGACCTTTGCTCATCATTTCTTTGATTTCTCTCAAAATATTTTGAATCAGTGAGTGAGGTTAATTTTTCTAGAAACTAAACATCTGGGGCTTCAATTTGAGTACAAGAATGAGACAATTTCGATCATAATTGAGTAAAATATGAGTTTTTGAATTTGACTCTGAGGGCTGTTACAATAACTGCGGGGAAAACCGAATTTTGCTTGCTCATCACTCCCACCAATCTCTACATTCAATGCACCAGCTTTCCCCAAAGTCTGAAATACAGTCTAAGTTCATGATTCCTTTTGATCATTTGTCAACCCTCATTGAATGACCTTCTAAGATATATTATTATGATGAGATTAAGATTAGAGCATGCTAGTGTTTACTTAAATTCCTTAAATATGTTTGAATGCTCGTAAATGTTCATATGCATTCTTCACATGTTCTTGGTTGTTCATCACATGTGCATGCATAACACTAGCTTTGAATTTAAATCCATATAAAAAAAATATGAAGAACATGTTTGTTTCATAATTCTCTCAAATTTTGAATCTAAGATATCGCCAGTCACACACATTCACTAGAATTTATTTTTCAACACAAATGCAAGGATTAATAAATTGAATAGGGTTTATCACGTACAGACATTATTCAAGAAAACAATGAGCATGCAATTGATTGATAACATGTTGATGATGTGACATAAATGTTGGTTACCATAGTCTAGAAGACCGATTTTACCAGACAAGGTGGGTGCCTAACACCTTCCCCACATTGTAACGTAGTTTCCAAGCTTAGATAAATTATTGATAGATCAATCCTTGTCCATGTAATTTTCAATATCTAGATTGTAACTAAGAAAAAAAAAAGCCATGTACTTTATCTTAGATTGTAGTTAGGACCAAAGCCATTGGATTTCCTATGACCAATGTACATTTCTTCTTAAATCAATAAAATGAGGAATTTTTCAATTTTGATTTTCTTTTTTTTTTTCAATAATTAAATAAGTGGCGACTCCATTGTAAAGCCCTTAATCTAAAGTGGGAAATATAATCGGTCGAACCTCTATTTGAAAAGGTAATAATACAACTCCACCCATTCATATCAGTTTGGCCCAACACAAAAAAAATGGGTTGGGGGCGCAGTTTCTCACAGTAGAGCACTTGTGGCAACTACATAGTGAATCGTGGGTCCTTGTAATAATGAATTTCTTATTTGCATGATATTATTTATGTTAAACTTCATTATTTATGTAAAGTTTCATTTATTATTTATTATTTGCACAGCTTGTGGGTTGAGGCGGTAGTAGCGTTGTGGTGGTTAGGATGGAGGAAATTGTGGTGGTTGGAATGGATAGAGGAAAAAAAAATCCTCAAATGAAGTAAGAAATAAAGTATTGAATCTAATGCATGTGCATAAAAAAACATGGACAACTAAACTAGTAAAAGTGGAGTGTTTTAGGTTTGTTTAACAAAAAATTTGAGGAAGTTGATGTGAATGCTCTTATATTTGGAGAAAGTGACACATAACATCATTGTGTGCATTCACCAGTTTTAGAAATCCAAATTTTCTAATATATATAGCTCAATAGATGGTCTCGCCTCTTTATTATTATTTTTAATTATCGTGTGATTTTAATTGATATGGTCTTATAAGTTATAAGCACATATTTTTCACGCATGATTAAAAAAAAAGGTCATAAAAAATTGAGAGTTTTAAATTAAAATCACATATAGTGTTAAACTATGTTAATTGAAATGATTAGAACTCATCGCTTGCTTGGATAAAACAACACCTTATTTTATTTTGTTTTATAACTTGGATAAAACAACACAAATACATAATAAATTTAGTTGACATTTTGTTTTTGTTAATAAATATGTTGACATTGTTGTTTGCTTTAATGATTGGTTTTAAGTTGATTTAGGGGTAATTTCACCTTTTTACCATAAATTATACTCCATTTTACACTTACTCTTTAAACTATTGAAATGCATGATTGACTCCTGAAATTATAACTTTGTAACACTTAACCTTATGTCGTTTGTTTTGATGTTAAGTCTAACAAAATGTAGAATCAAAATACCAATTTACCTTTTACTAGCTGTTTTGAAATGAGGAGTAAAACGGTCTTTCAATACTAAAATATGTTAGACCTAATCCCAAAACAAACGACGAAGAGTTAAGTGTTATAAAGTTATTAACTTTGAATTGTGCATTTTGATAAGTCAAGACGCAAAATGTATGAAAAAAAGAAAACAGAAAAAACAATTTCCTCATTGATTTTGAATACCCAGTACCACACACCCCAACCCAAATCTATTAGAATGTGTGCCCTTAAATCCTATTGTATGATGCTATGTATGAAATTATATATAACTTAATATTGTGATTAATAAAGTTGTTTTATTATTATCTAAAATAATAGTAACATGAATATTGGGATATTATCATATAGTCCATGAGATGCATAGTATGTGATTTATGTGATTTAGTCACAAAAGATATAAATCACAAGTTCTTTGTAAACTCAGAATTTATAGTTCATAGTCGGTGATGAAATTGGGCATTTCATCTACAAAGACTATAACGTATCAACTAAGATGATTTGTCTTGATCATGGAAGT
>JACAVU010000001.1:49737586-49760086 GCA_014183005.1 Castanea mollissima
AGGCCTCTCACGGTTTCTCCTTCTGTTCATCATAAGTTGATCCCACCATATAATAGCATAGTTAGTAAACTTAATGACAGCGAGTTTTACTTTTTCTCCTCGGAGTAGTTGTGGCACTCAAAGATTAACTCCACCTTCTTCTCCCACTCAAGTATGCTTCTGGATCATTTTTCCCTTGGAATGCTGGTATCTTCATTTTTATGTTTCCTAGGTTCTTGTCAGTCCCATCTTGCCATCTTGGATCTCTTCGGAAACCTCTACCACGCCTTTCTCTCCTTGGCACAAACCTGCCTTCATTGTTCAATGAAGCTTGATCTTCTTCCTCTTCAAACTCATCCTCGTGGTAGTCATCAGAATCATTCATGTGAGAACGCCTTTCTTGCCTTCTAGCATTTGGGCCTTTTTGGGGAGGCTCCTCACGCAAAGCAGCAATAACAGTGTCTTGCATATCCATCCGACCTCGAATATCATTAAACACCACGTTCATGCGTTCAAATTGTTGTTGCATAGCTTACAAAATGATGGACGACTCCTCCCCTCCTTCCCTATTTGATGTTTCACACCTGAAAGACATACTTTTGAAACAACAAAGATTTGTTAGAAATAATTCCTCACAACACTCCCTCACGTGTTTGCACTCAAATTATGTTATTCCCACTCGTGTTTCACTCTTAAATTGGCTTTTTCCCGATATTAGTCTCACACTCTCTTGCCTTTTTCCACTCGTAGCTTCGCCTTTTCAGTTCTGCAATGAACTAATAAACTTGATCAAGAAATTCAACTTGTAGTGTTAAAACAAATACCAATGGCAAGAAAATATGACAGAAATACCAAATCAATGGAAGAAGACAAAAAGAAAAAAATATTTTGGTCTGAGAGAACTGAAAATACAAACAATTTTTTTTTTTTTCAGATTTGTTTTTCACTTTTTTTTTTTTTTTTTTTTTTTTTTTGGAGCTGGTTGCACAATTTTAACCTAGTGCACTTCAACAAGAGAAAAAAAAATAAGAACGATGAATGAAGACACAAAAGAAACAAGAAAGGATGATAACAAGAAACAAAAGATAAAGGGGAGGGAAACTGATTTTAGAACCTGTGCTCTGATACCAAATGATGCGAACCTCAATCGACACGCTTTGAGTCCCAACAAAAATATTGGAATATTTAACCCAGGAAAGCTAAAAATCAAATTATGATAGAAACCCTGACCCAACGTTTATAATCGAAACGCGAACCAAAGGTATAAGTTGACCTTGACCCAATGATTATAAAGAATCACGAACCAAAGGTATAAAGTTTGAACGCCACAAGAAAGAATCCTTGATAAGTTCACAGTTCTTGAAGAACCAAAAAAGAGCAAAGCCTTACCTTTTCTGATTTTTTATTCAATAATTTTCTGAAAAACGTTTACAGACTTCAAGGCCTATTTAAGGACTCCACAAAACTTGACAGACAATAAAATATATTCTAAAAATAACTCCTAATTGATACCTTACAATATCAGGAATCAAGTTTGACCTAAAAAACATTAAATGCACCTAAAAATAAGGAAAATACCTAAAAAACGTACTAAATAATAAAACCCTAAATAAAAGTTGATTTGGTCTGAAATTAACAGATCCAAAATAGGAAAAAATCTGCCTTAACTGATACAGAGCTAAAAAGTCAATCAGCCATTACTTCATACCATAAATCACTCCCAATTAAGCTAGATCAGCCCTAAATAGCTTGAATTAAATTTATTACACTTTCATCTTCCTTTGGGCCAAGCTTGGAATGTCCTGCGTTAGAATCAACTCAAATCTCTTGAATCAGCCCATTAAGTGCTTCTTGGATCTTGCTCTTGTAATAGGCCCAACTGGAACATGCAATGGATCCTTGAATGCTTGTTGATTCTCATCACACTTTCATTCTCCCTTTGAAAATTGATTGAGAGACCACACATCTTAGGCGTAAAGTGAAATTGGAGTGAAGATTAAAAGTATTCCCGAGTACTTCAATCTTTGGTTTTGAATTTCACCACACCAAAGTACGCTATCTTATTCTTAAATTCTGAAATTTACAAAGTGCATACTATCAATCATGAATGAAATAGATCCTTATTTGTTACTTCCGCTATGTGTTTTTTATGAGATAAAAAACCAATTTTTCCAACAAAATCATCATATATTAAAATGTAAAAATAATCCTCTAACTTTTTTCATATTTCATTTTAAACCTCTAATTTTGCTTTAGTTCATTTCAGTCTTCTATATTTCAGATTTATTCAATTAAGTTGTTTTCGATAACATTTGTTAAAATTTTTTGAAAAAAAAAATGGAAAATATTTTTAAATCATTAATTGAACTATTTTGATTTAAAAAAATTTGAAGAAAAATTTGAATAAAAATTTGAAAAATTGAAAAATAAACCACCATATATAATAAAAGTTGATGAAAAAATCTTAATTGAATAGATTTAAAAGTTAGAGATCTGAAATGAACAAAAGCAAAGTTGGAAGAGCCAGCTTATCTTAATAAATAATAAGAGATAACCCGATTAAAACGACAGCGTTCTAGATTTGGATCGTCAAACGCACCGTTTCTTAGCGCATTGTAGCAGATCCGAAATAAAGCCCTAGCTAGCATCAGCGCAAACCCTAGAACTTGGCCACACACACGCCTCTTTTATAAGTAGAAGCAAGCAATAGAGGAAGCTCAAACCTCAAAAGCCACAGCCATCTCTGTGAGCATCTTTCATATCCTTTTTTGTTATTTTTCTCTTTGGCTTTATATTTTATTTTTTATGATTCATCGTTTCTGTTATCTGTCTGTCTGTCTGTGTTTAGCTTTATGCGTACTCAGGGGACTCTGACGATTTGTGATTTAAGGTCTCGTTCGTCGTAATTGGCCCAATAGGCCTTGCCGACCATCCTGATATATCACCACCCATATTCTGAGCCCCCGCCCACTTCCCTTTTTATAACTAAATTAGTGTTCGAAATGGCCAATGATTAGATTTATATTTTTAAAGACAAGCATATGTCTGAATCGCTGTGTGGATCGATTTAATCTTCTCTATGAGGCCCTTGCTTTTTGATTTTTGAGCGGGTTTGCAATGAATTAAACATGTTTATAACATAAATTATTTATTTTTATTTTTGTGCTTTCAAAGTTCAAACTGCCTATGATGAGAACTGATGGTATTTGCGCAACGTATGACAGTTTGTGATTACACTTACCTACTGCCTTCCTTCTGAGGCTTTCGTTTTGATGGTTTTTTTTTTATTGGTTGATTATTTGTTTATGTATCTTATGTATGGGTCAGGTGATGATTAATACGCATAGTTCAGATGATAATCTGTGATTAACACATTATTGCATAGTCTTTCGCTCCTATCTGATATCTATTAATGTCTCTTTCTTGTTATATAGTTTTGCTTAACTTTTTTTTAGGATTGATAAAATTAGTTGTGTTTACTCTATCCATTTTAGGTAGGAAACTTTTTATAATTTATTTTAAAAAAATGGTTTACTAATGTATGCCATGGGGGCCATCAAGTTAAATGGGTGGTTTTAACTTTTAATAGCGGTCAGTGATGATAAATTCAAGGCTTGTTTCTCAAAACATTCGCAGGGCCGCCTAGGAGCTTTTGCCGAGCTTGAGAGCTTGTGCAGCTTTTATCCTTCCTTGGATGTCTGTGACCAACTGAAAATATATATGAAAATTACCTTGGTCTGCAATTGTGGTTTATGTTATTGCTTTACTATTTATTGCAATGTTTGAATAAATTTTGTTGATTGGCCAATGATTATTAATTATTTATTTAGACAAGCATATGGCTGAACTTTATGTTGACAAATTAATCTTCTCTATGAGGCCAAATCCTTGCATACCCCTTGTTTTAACAATGTTGTTCGGTGTATTTGTTATTTGAATGCTGTGCTGTCTTCATTTTGTTTGGTTGATGTCAATATGTGATTGCCCGTTTGAGTTCTTAATGGTTGCAACTTGCAACCATTTCAGTTAACTGTAATTTCTTATATGCAATTGTGAATTAAATTGAGGGGGGACTGTGATGATTTCTGTGATAGGTCTCGTTCGTCGTAATGGCATCTTTGCCTTGCCGACCATCCTGTTATATCACCACCCGTATTCTGAGTCCCATCTAAGTAAGCAAACAAGCGGATATCATCTAAAGAAGTAATTGGAATTTTTGAAGTAAAGGGTGTTAATTTTTTACAGTTTTCGTTCTTTTTTTCCAGTTCTGTACTATGATCTCTAGGTTAAATTTAATGTATCCTTTGTTTCTCATTTATCGTTGTGTCTTACTTGGTTCTTTTAAAAAATCTGTGTTCTACTGTGTGCAGTAGAATGATGCAATTGCAAAAATATGTTGGATTGCCTCCCTAAGCTGTTTTTTTTTAATTATTATTATCTTGTTAACCATTGATATTGCTTATTACGAATTTTTCTGCGAAGCACTCCTTATTGTAATATGACTAGTTGCAGATATGGTAATTGGATTGGATTGGATTGAAGTGAATAAACCCTAGAAAGAAAAGAGGCTTTTGTACAAAGCTCGTTAGTGTAAGGGATACCAAAACAAGTTGTATCTTACCTTTTCGGTTTGGAAGTTTATTAATACGGTTGCATATAGCTATAAACTCTTCATTTTGCCACTGCTGATTCAGATTTTATTTCAAATTTAGTTTCCTTTTAATTATTTAAGGTCTACATTAAATTTTGCTGGCGATGATGACACAAAGGCCGGACTTACGGCTGCTACTGGTTTGGTTTGTTGCTAGTAGACTGATGAAAGTGCAATAAAGGTGTTTTTTCAGAGCTAGTACATGTAATGTTGTTGAGGAATGCTATGTAACAATAAATCGGCAAAAAAATTTTAAGTTATGGATTCAAATTAGAATCAAATAACTACGTACCAGTAAATTTTGAGTATGGCTATATTTCTCTTTATTTTTTTCTTTGTCTTACTTTACTGAAAGTATTGTATATAAAAGTATTGTACATAAAGTTAAAAATTAGTTAAAATAGTATCGTGAGGTTTATGAATAGTATTAAAAAGTACAGTGAGTTTTATAAATAATAGCAAAAATAAACTGAATAATAAAATAATTTTAATTTTTAATTGGATCTCAAATGCTAAATAATTAAAATGAAAGAAACATATTAGAGGAGGGAGGTAATAAGAGGGAAGGTGCCATCTAATAAATTTAACCACTTAAAAGCAATTTTTATCATTTACCTAGGTTAAAATCGTTCTAGATTTTTAAAATTTTCATAAACAATCTGCAAAGCTTGATGGGTATTTTTAGTGAAGTTTGTTATCATTTAGTGATGGTACATTTTCACGGTGTAAACTGTAAACTACATAATAGTTTTAAGGTGGATTTCTATGATTAATAATGGTAAAATAGGTCGAAAAGACAATAAAATCACTTGTTTGAATTGGCGTTTTTAAGTATTGAAATGAAATTACTAAAATGCATATGAATATTCCCTACCAAATTGAATTTGTCCTAGTTTACAGCTATCGCTGATAATCATCAGTAGGCAATTGATTTGACATCTCCTAAACTAGACAACTCGAACTATAATCCAATCAATTTATGCTTGTGGTCATACTGACCAACGAACATCAACGTGGACATAGGACTGGTGATTCAACTCTTCATATAGCCCACAAAAATATACAAATTATCCTGGTTAAAATTCTCTCATCTTCACAGGCTAATGACAAATTGATTACGCCACCACACACAGAGAAACGAGCTTATGTGGGCCTATTATAAGAAAATGATCTCACACAACCTATCCACAACTCAAAATGATTTATTTAGTTAATTAGTAAATAAATCCTGTCTATCAAAAAAATAAAAAATGATTCACCGTGGTTTATTTTTGGCCTCCAACGGGGGCTTGCCCATGATTGCTTTTGCTGATGATTATTGTTGGGAAAGGAGAAAGTGGGGTTCAAATATGGGTTCCGGTTTTAGGAAAGGTCGAGGATAAGAATGGGTGTCACCACTATTAAATAAGCGTAGATAACAATGACATCACTCACTGCATGAGGTCACCAGTAAATTTTGCCTGTGCAATAAATTAAAACTTAACTACATTGCGCCTAAAGAATTGTAACATTGACTTTGAAAATATAATTAATAACTTGCAATAAATTCTGACATACCCATTAATTTAAAGGTATTAACTTGGTTTCCAAATAAGTTACAAGTATGATTGGATAAAAATATAAGGGACATGGCAAGTAATTTAATAATAATTGATCATTGTACACTTTTAGTGTGATGATCACTTCATAAGTATAAGTACTTGTGGAGTATGAGGAGCAAATGCCTGAGTTTAAGTCTTTAGGAGGGACTTTTACACATATATACACTTAGATAAGATTAGAATAGAATTTCTATCTTGTATTAAAAAAAAAAAAACGACAACAACAATTGGACCCGAATAAAAAAAGGACATGTAGCTTATGCAAAGATAAATCCTCAATTTACATTAACATGCATAAAAATGATCCAAAATGACTGTTTAATGATTAATTTCTTATGAAAATCATATTATAATTCTTAACAGAATTTTATGCTTTTTTCATAGAAAAATGCAGAATGAGTGATTTCCTTAATTTAATGACATCTCACTTGACTCAAACCCAATATTCACCCAAAAAAAAAAAGGAAGAGAATTTTTGGTCTTGAATAGGGTACAAAAATTAATCCAATCGCATGACCATATTTTAATCAAATTGCAACTGAATTTAGCCAATTGCCTACAAATAGATGAAAATCAACAAAAATTGGGGTCTAACTATTAAAACCATGAAATTCTTTATTTTAAGGGCTAAAATCTCTATCAAAATATAAATGGTGGACAAAATACAGTATAGAAAAATAACTTGCAAAACAACCTTTTTGTGTGTGTGTGTGGAATGCATCATTAGAGGTGTGCATAGGTTGGGTTGGAAGGTGTTTTCCAACCCAAGCCTTATGTCACAGGATCAATTTTTTTCTCAAATTTTCAGCCTATGATAGCCCTAAGTCTCAGCCAGCACCACACACACACATTGCAAAAACACTTAGAACAGATTATTAGGGACACACACACTCACACAACACACACTATGTTTATAGGGAACCACCCCAACCTTTATTATTCAATCTCAAGTACAAAGGAAACCCTTACAAGCCTAGAGAAATACACAGAATTTATTGCCAAGTAACTGCCTGAACCTTGGACCATCTACCACTTATGTCTGACTTAGGACATTATCAACTGCGACTTTCCTGGCTCTCTTCCCATGTTTCCAGCCCCTACACAGTAGGCCAGAACATTAGGAACATCAAGAATTGCTTGGTAACTGCTTGTAACTACCACTACATATCAACATATGTCACACCCCATGTCTCAACAGATCACGGGGCTTCTACCCATCATCCAGCAGCCCACACAACATGTCTATCCACATTTTGGGAGGTTTGGTCCATGCCTAAGCCCTTCCCTATCAGCTACACAACATGCCCACATGCAACACATACAAGGTAATTGCCCATCAGCCCATTAGCATCTGTCCATGTATTAGGCTAGCACCCACCAGCCCATGCCTTGCACATAGCATCTAATTGCACATCATCATGGTAGCTCAGCCGAGCCCTGGCTTGCACACAAGCCACCCAGCCCGTACATAAGAAACTAGCCACTATGCCATGCTATGCACCACCATATAGGGTCAACACCACCTATTGCCAACCATCATGAAATCCAACTCTACCTACCATGGACATCCTATGCCATGGCCTTGGGGCATCATGTGGAGCAAGGTACCTCCACGTGTTGCCCTCAGCATGTCCCCTTTGAAGAGCACTAAGTAGCATAATGAATTTGGTATGAGGAAACATTGATGTGCTGACGAGACACAAAACCATCTGGTTGACCCAATGCTACCCAAACACCATCATTCCTCATGCTATCATCATCACAAACTAAAGCTCCTAACACATTGCTAGGTTGATAAATTCTCAACTCAATCCATATGGATCGTGTCGAGTTGGGATCATAGATTATGCACTTATGTACATAGTGGCTTGTGTTTGGTAAGATGGATTGAGAAAACTATAAGCAAAAACCCAACCCGACCCAGGGTTCAAACTAAGATCCCAACCTTTCACAATTTATGCATCATTTTCTTTTTTAACCCGTAACAAACAACCTCTTTTTTTTTTTTTTTTGTTGGTAAATTACCAAATTGCTTCTCACAAATGAATGATAAGTGAATTGCAAAGATTAAAAAAGAAAAGAAGAGTAATATGTATTTAAGTAAAAAAGAAAAAAAATAGTGGTGAAATGAAATCAGACATTTGTCACCTAAGTAGGCCTATCCAACAAAACCGCAAACCTGACCCGCTCGAAAAAACCGACTGGACCCGAACCATCCATTGCTCGACCTGACCACCTAGTGGTCGACGGCTGGTCCCTGCCTTCCCAACCCGATTCCGGTGGGTCGAGTGGCGGGTCTTTCCTTTGAAAACTCGATCCACCCGACCCGACCATGATATTATAACCCACCACTTTTACAATCTCCAGTTCAGACGAATCGAATCCTCACAGCCTCACTCTTAGTCTCTTTCTGTTCCCTCGTTCTCTCTTAGTCTTTAGATCTCTCACACTTCCTCAATCTGATCTCGATCCCTCTGCAGCCAACACCTCTAGTTCAGAATCTTCTGATTTGCGAAACTCCACCATCGACGATCTGCGAAACTCCACCATTGCCGATCTGCAATTCTCCTTCATCGCCAAGCTGCAATCATCTCCACCATTGCCGATCTTCATTTCAATCACTTGCATGTGGGCTACTGGTATTTGGGTTTGTAGATTTGTGAGCTATTTCTTTGTTTCGGTCTCTTTATTTCTTCGTTTTAATCTCTTCAGATCTATTATCATCTCTCTCTATTTCTGTTTGTGTTCTTCGGATTTGCGGGCGATTGGTGTTCGGGTTTGTTGATTTGTTCTTCAGTGTAGATTTGTGAAATTTGTAACAAGTTTGGTCTTTGATTCTTCGGATTTGTGGGCGACTTAGGGTTTGGGTTTGTTGATTTGTTCTTCAGTGTAGATTTGTTCTTTCAGATTTGTGAAATTTATAACAAGTTTGGTGTTTGATATGTCTTTTAGTCGAAGTCGGATCTGACTGTTGTCCACCCGAGCCCGATCCGACTTGACCCGTAGTTTTTCGCCGTCGACGGCAGGTCTGTCGTCCGGCCACCCGACAGGATCGAGTCGGTTCTGGGTTGAGCCCAAACTCGAACCAATCCGACCCGTGGACACCTCTACACCTAAGCATGGTTTTGAAACTTGGACTGAACCAGGTAGTCTGACCAGGTTAACCAAGAACCGAATGAAATCCGAGTTTTTAAGCACCTAGAATCACAATTGTCATATATTTAGTGAACCTCTTGAGTTGCGATTAGACCGAACGGTTCAACCACGGTCATAGCTTACTTTTTAATTCATAAAAAATAAACCATTTGCTTGCACCACGTCTAGAATCTAGGTTTAGTGAAGTAATTTTTAATTAACACCCTAACCACTATGCCATAGCTGGTTATTTATGCTCCTTGTGGAAAACTTGTTTTTTTGATAGGCCTTGAGGCAAACTAATTTATATGAAGTATATTTAAAAGAATGCCATAAGAATAATTTAAACTTTCATTACTCTATATTTATTTTATAATCAATATTAATAATATTTTATTATATCATTTATTTTTATTATCCATCTCAAAAGGAGGAATAAATTGAAATAATTATAATTAAAATCCTTCAAATATATTCATATTTCATAGTTTTATACTTAATATAATCAACTATAATTTTCAATGTTTTTTATGCTTTATTATTTTTATAAATTTTCTTAGATATATATATATATATATATATATTCATTATGATGTCATATCGTCTACATCGATTGAACCTCGGTCCAACCTCTAAAGCCAAGCCAAACAAGAGCGAAGCCAAGACAAAGTAGCCCTCCCACCCACACATAAGAACTCACACCACCGTCAGCACTCAAAGACAAGTCACTCACTCTCATCATAGTCATGGAAACACCACTGGGTTGGGTGGCTACTGACACTTATTGTCCAATCTAGACCCACATACTTAATTTTCAATCTCTTTACTGTTTTTATTACACTCGGTAATCACTAATTACCCACCCAATTCAAATACAAAAAAATGATGATGCACGCGAAGTTGGATTCTGACGTAACAAGCCTAGACCTGTTGTCGCTGCGTTCACCAAAGTATACTACGTATAGAGTCCATCGCACAATTCTCACGATGGCGACAAGTCGTCTTCCATGCAACCCGCCCTATAGTCCCATGGAGAGTCGCTCTCGTCGGAAACGAAATAACAACGACAAGGGGTGGTCCCCAGGCCTTGAGTGTGATGTGATTAAAGAGGAAGGAGATTATTATTATGGCCATGGAGAGATGATGCGTTTGGATTTGTTGTCATTTTCACTGTCTTCTATCTCATCTTTGGGCTGCTCTTGCTAGTCATCCTTGTAAGAGCTGTGCTAGTGCCACATAAAGTGTCACACAAAGTGACACAACTTATACCACAACTTACCCACGTGGCGAGTTATGAGTGGTAGTGATGCGAATCTCAATCGACACGCTTTGAGACCCAACAAAAATATTGGAATATTTAACCCAGGAAAGCTAAAAATCAAATTTATGATAGAAACTCTGACCCAACGTTTATAATCGAAACGCGAACCAAAAGTATAAGTTGACCTTGACCCAATGATTATAAAGAATCACGAACCAAAGGTATAAGTTGACTTTGACCCAATGATTATAAAGAATCACGAACCAAAGGTATAAGTTTGAACGCCACAAGGAAGAATCCTTGATAAGTTCACAGTTCTTGAAGAACCAAAAGAGAGCAAAGACTCACCTTTTCTGATTTTTATTCAATAATATTCTGAAAAACGTTTACAAACTTCAAGGCCTATTTAAGGACTCCACAAAACTTGACAGACAAGAAAATATATTCTAAAATAACTCATAATTGATACCTTACCATATCAAGAATCAAGTTTGACCTAAAAAGCATTAAATGCACCTAAAAAAGGAAAATGCCTAAAAAACGTACTAAATAATAAAACCCTAAATAAAAGTTGATTTGGTCTGAAATTAGCAGATTCAAAATAAGAAAAAATCTGTCTTAACTGATATAGAGTTGGAAAGTCAATCAGCCATTAAATCATGCCTTAAATCACACCCAATTAAGCCAGATCAGCCTTAAATAGCTTGAATTAAATTTATTACACTTTCATCTTTCTTTGGGCCAAGGTTGGAATGTCCTGCGTTAGAATCAGCCAAAATCTCTTGAATCAGCCCATCAAGTGCTTCTTGGATCTTCTTGGATCTTGCTCTTGTAATATGCCCAACTGGAACATGCAATGGATCCTTGAATGCTTGTTGATTCTCATCATTCCCCCTCTCTTCAAAAGGATTCGTCCTCGAATCGTCACCTACATCAAAAGGAGAAAGATCAGAAACATTAAATGTAGCACTAATGTTATACTCACCTAGAAGATCCAACTTGTATGCATTATCATTGATTCTCTCAAGGACTTCAAATGGACCATCCCCTCTAGGATGCAGCTTAGACGGCCTACGAGCTGGAAATCTTTCTTTTCTCATATGCACCCAAACCCAATCACCCGGTTCAAAGAGGACTTGTCGACGGCCCTTGTTGGCTTTAGTCGCATATTGCTCATTCTTTTTCTCTATATGTTGCCGTACACTTTCATGGAGTTTCTTCACCATCTCAGCCTTCTTCTCACCATCCGAACTAGTCATTTCATTAACTTGTCCTAATGCATAAAGCTCCTTGTCATATGTTGGGTAGTTCAAAGCTGCCCCATTTAGCTTTTCACTAAAATAGGCTATCGGCCGCTTCTCTTGCATCAAAACAGCTCCAATACCTATTCCTGAGGCATCACACTCAATCTCAAAAGTTTTAGAAAAATCAGGTAATGCTAATAAAGGAGCACCACATAACCTTTCTTTAATTTCATTAAAATGCACGATCTTGCTCACTTCCCCATTTAAAACCAACAGATTTTTTAACAATTTCAGTGAATGGTGCGGCTAGTGTACTGAAATCTTTGACAAATTGGCGATAAAAACTAGCCAAACCGTGAAAACTTCTTACCTTAGTGACTGACATAGGTGTGGGTCATTCCTTGATAGCCTTCACCTTTTCCTCATCCACCTCAATTCCTTTCGCGCTAACAACATAACCCAGAAATACAACTTTGTCCATACAAAAGGAACATTTCTTTAAATTGGCATATAGTTTTTCTTTTCTCAAAACAGTAAGCACACAATGTAAATGATCAATATGCTCATCTAAATTCTTGCTATACACCAAAATGTCATCAAAATAAACCACAACAAATCTGCCTATAAACGCACGCAATGCATGGTTCATTAACCTCATGAATGTACTTGGTGCATTAGTTAGACCGAAAGGCATTACCAACCACTCATACAATCCATATTTAGTTTTAAAGGCAGTTTTCCATTCATCACCCTCTTTCATCCTAATTTGATGATATCCACTTTTCAAATCAATTTTTGTGAAAACACATGATCCATGCAATTTATCCAACATGTCATCTAGCCTAGGAATGGGATGTCTATACTTTACCGTAATGTTGTTGATAGCCTTGCAATCAACACACATTCTCCAAGTTCCATCTTTCTTAGGAACAAGCAGCACCGGCACCGCGCATGGACTCATACTCTCTCTCACATGTCCCTTGGTCAGCAACTCCTCAACTTGCCTTTGAAGTTCCTTTGTCTCCTCCGGATTACTCCTATAGGCTAGTCAGTTAGGAATTGTCACACCTGGCACAAAATCAATTTGATACTCTATTCCTCTAATAGGTGGCAATCCACTAGGAACATCATTAGGAAACACGTCCTCGTATTCCTACAACAAAGAGACAACAACACTAGGCAAAGATTCATCAAGTTCGTTAGTATTAAAACACACCTCTTTGTACAAGAGTACAAATATACACTGTTTTGTATAAAAAGCACTCTTGACATCTGATGCGAACCTCAATCGACACACTTTGAGACCCAACAAAAATATTGGAATACTTGCCCAAGAAAGCTAAAATTCAGATTTTTGATAGAAACCCTGACCCAACGTTTATAATTGAAACGCGAACCAAAGGTATAAGTTGACCTTGACCCAATGATTATAAAGAATCACGAACCAAAGGTATAAAGTTTGAACGCCACAAGAAAGAATCCTTGATAAGTTCACAGTTCTTGAAGAACCAAAAGAGAGCAAAGCCTCACCTTTTCTGATTTTGATTCCATAATGTTCTATTAAAAACGTTTACAGACTTAAGGGCCTATTTAAGGGCTCCATAAAACTTGATAGACAAGAAAATATATTCTGAAATAACTCCTAATTGATACCTTACCATATCTAGAATCAAATTTGACCTAAAAAGCATTAAATGCACCTAAAAACAAGGAAATAAATCACCTAAACCTAAAATAACGTTTTTTACATAAAAATACCAAAATTAATAAATTACAATAATTAAACAATAAATTGTGTCCTACATCATACCCCTCCACTTGAAACAAGCTTGTCCTCGAGTTCAGCTTTGAAATCTAAAATCTTCCGCTCCAAATAAACAAATACATTGAATGCTTTAATGACTTGATGCGGTTGTGAAACTTCAATCCTTCATAACGTGTAGCAGAAAATTTCTTCTCATCTACTTTCAATTTATTTGCAACATCAATCAACAAAGGGTTGATAGTAAAATTAAAATTTTCTACTTCAAGAAAATCAACATATTGTATAGTCATCTTCATCAAATCAACTGAGACTAGAGGATTGTGAGTTGTGGACTCATCCTCATATTTAACCTCAATTGAATCCTCCACAATGTTCTCAATAATCACCATCTCTTTTTTTTTTTTTTTTTCAAGTTTTTTTCTTTTTTTTTTTCACTTTTTTTTTTGGATGATAACAGGAAATAAAAGATAAAATGATAGAAAACTGATTTTAGAACCTGTGCTCTGATACCAAATGATGCGAACCTCAATCGACATGCTTTGAGACCCAACAAAAATATTGGAATACTTGCCCAAGAAAGCTAAAATTCAGATTTTTGATAGAAACCCTGACCCAACGTTTATAATCGAAACGCAAACCAAAGGTATAAGTTGACCTTGACCCAATGATTATAAAGAATCACGAACCAAAGGTATAAAGTTTGAACGTCACAAGAAAAAATCCTTGATAAGTTCACAGTTCTTGAAGAACCAAAAGAGAGCAAAGCCTCACCTTTTCTGATTTTTATTCCATGATGTTCTATTAAAAACGTTTACAGATTTAAGAGACTATTAAGGGCTCCATAAAACTTGACAGACAAGAAAATATATTATGAAATAACTCCTAATTGATACCTTAGCATATTTAGAATCAAATTTGACCTAAAAAGCATTAAATGCACCTAAAAACAAGGAAATAAATCACCTAAATCTAAAATAACGTTTTTTACATAAAAATACCAAAATTAATAAATTACAATAATTAAACAATAAATTGTGTCCTACATCATACCCCTCCACTTGAAACAAACTCGTCCTCGAGTTCAGCTTTGAAATCTGAAATCTTCCGCTCCAAATAAACAAATACTTTGAATGCTTTAATGACTTGATGCTGTTGTGAAACTTCAATCCTTCATAACGTGTAGCAGAAAATTTCTTCTCATCTACTTTCAATTTATTTGCAACATCAATCAACAAAGGGTTGATAATAAAATTAAAATTTTCTACTCCAAAAAATCAACATATTGTATAGTCATCTTCATCAAATCAACTGAGACTAGAGGATTGTGAGTTGTGGACTCATCCTCATATTTAACCTCAATTGAATCCTCCACAATGTTCTCAATAATCATCATCTCTTTTTTTTTTTTCAAGTTTTTTTCTTTTTTTTTTTCACTTTTTTTTTTGGATGATAACAGGAAATAAAAGATAAAATGATAGAAAACTGATTTTAGAACCTGTGCTCTGATACCAAATGATGCGAACCTCAATCGACATGCTTTGAGACCCAACAAAAATATTGGAATACTTGCCCAAGAAAGCTAAAATTCAGATTTTTGATAGAAACCCTGACCCAACGTTTATAATCGAAACGCAAACCAAAGGTATAAGTTGACCTTGACCCAATGATTATAAAGAATCACGAACCAAAGGTATAAAGTTTGAACGTCACAAGAAAAAATCCTTGATAAGTTCACAGTTCTTGAAGAACCAAAAGAGAGCAAAGCCTCACCTTTTCTGATTTTTATTCCATGATGTTCTATTAAAAACGTTTACAGATTTAAGAGACTATTTAAGGGCTCCATAAAACTTGACAGACAAGAAAATATATTATGAAATAACTCCTAATTGATACCTTAGCATATTTAGAATCAAATTTGACCTAAAAAGCATTAAATGCACCTAAAAACAAGGAAATAAATCACCTAAATCTAAAATAACGTTTTTTACATAAAAATACCAAAATTAATAAATTACAATAATTAAACAATAAATTGTGTCCTACATCATACCCCTCCACTTGAAACAAACTCGTCCTCGAGTTCAGCTTTGAAATCTGAAATCTTCCGCTCCAAATAAACAAATACTTTGAATGCTTTAATGACTTGATGCTGTTGTGAAACTTCAATCCTTCATAACGTGTAGCAGAAAATTTCTTCTCATCTACTTTCAATTTATTTGCAACATCAATCAACAAAGGGTTGATAATAAAATTAAAATTTTCTACTCCAAGAAAATCAACATATTGTATAGTCATCTTCATCAAATCAACTGAGACTAGAGGATTGTGAGTTGTGGACTCATCCTCATATTTAACCTCAATTGAATCCTCCACAATGTTCTCAATAATCATCATCTCTTTTTTTTTTTTCAAGTTTTTTTCTTTTTTTTTTTCACTTTTTTTTTGGATGATAACAGGAAATAAAAGATAAAATGATAGAAAACTGATTTTAGAACCTGTGCTCTGATACCAAATGATGCGAACCTCAATCGACACGCTTTGAGACCCAACAAAAATATTGAAATACTTGCCCAAGAAAGCTAAAATTCAGATTTTTGATAGAAACCCCCAACGTTTATAATCGAAATACGAACCAAAGGTATAAGTTGACCTTGACCCAATGATTATAAAGAATCACGAACCAAAGGTATAAAGTTTGAATGCCACAAGAAAGAATCCTTGATAAGTTCACAGTTCTTGAAGAACCAAAAGAGAGCAAAGCCTCATCTTTTCTGATTTTTATTCCATAATATTCTATTAAAAATGTTTACAGACTTAAGGGTCTATTTAAGGGCTCTATAAAACTTGACAGACAAGAAAATATATTCTGAAATAACTCGTAATTAATACCTTACCATATCTAGAATCAAATTTGACCTAAAAAACATTAAATGCACCTAAAAACAAGGAAATAAATCACCTAAACCTAAAATAACGTTTTTTACATAAAAATAGAAAAATAATAAATTACAATAATTAAACAATAAATTGTGTCCTACATCAACATCACTCGCATTAGCATAAAAACTCCCTTGTTTTTTTGTTTTTCCCTCATTTTTTTCCACCCTAAACTGTCTTTTCACTTTTTAATTTATTTTATGTTTTCACTCTTTTTTTATTATTATTTATGTTCACACTCTTTTATTCTTTCACTCTCTTTCTCATCATCTTTTTTTGCATTCTCAATCTCACAATTTTTCAAGTCATTTTCTCTTTTTAGTTTCACTTGATCTTTATGCACTTGTCTTGGAGTCAACGGTAAAAGAGTAATGGTTTTATTATCTTTAACAAAAGAAAACCTATTCTTGAACCCATCATGATTGACTTTCCACTCAAACTGCCATGGCCTGCCCAATAAATTTGACCCGCTTGGATTGGAACAACATCACAAAATACTTCATCCTTGTACCTCCAATTGAAAAAGAAACCAGTACTTACTTATTTACCTTAACTTCTCCACAGTCATTCAACCACTGCAACTTATATGGTCTAAGGTGTTTCAAGGTAGGTAAATTCAATTTTTCGACTAAAGTAGTGCTAGCCACATTAGTACAGCTCCCCCCATCTATAATCATACTACATACCTTGTTGTTGACGTGGCATCTAGTGTGAAAAATGTTCTCCCTTTGTTGTTCCATGTCATCCTCTTTGACTTGGGCACTTAAAGCATGCTAGCCACAAGTGACTCGCCCTCCACTTCCTCATCACAAGCAGTCTCAAGTGATGGAATCTGGTCATCATCTTCCTCGCTTTCAGTTTCCACATCTCCATCAATACGTGCGATCATGGTCCTCTATTTGGGCATTGTGAAGAAATATGACCTACTCCCAAACAACAAAAATACTTAATATCACGATTACGAGTCTGGGATTCATTTTTACCTTTGTTGATACTGGGAGCTTCATCTCTCTTTTTTGTGGTTCGGCTTTGGACTTGAAAACAGCCCCTTCGTCTTTCCTCCCATTTGACCTCCATGAAGTAGAGGAGCCCAGATTTTGAAATGACTGAGTTCCTTTCCTTTTAAGCTGTCGTTCCACCTTATTGCCATGTGCACCATGTCCTCGAACTCCACGTAGTGCTGCAACTCCACCACGTTGGCAATGTTACGATTCAGCCCATTTAAAAACCTTGCCATGGTAGCTTCTCTATCCTCCTCTACATTTGCCCGAATCATGGCAATCTCCATCTCCTTGTGGTAGTCATCCACGCTCCTATAACCTTGAGTAAGACTCTGTAATTTCTAATACAAGTCCCTATAGTAGTGACTAGGAACAAACCGCCTCCTCATGATTGCCTTCATTTCTCCCAACTCTCAATAGGTCTCTCATGGTTTCTCCTTCTGTTCATCACAAGTTGATCCCACCATATAATAGCATAGTCAGTAAACTCAATGACAGCGAGTTTTACCTTTTTTCCTCAGAGTAGTTGTGGCACTCAAAGATTAACTCCACCTTCTTTCCCCACTCCAAGTATGCTTCTGGATCATTTCCCTTGGAATGTTGCTATCTTTATTTTTATGTTTCTAGGTTCCTGTCACTCCCATCTTGCCATCTTGGATCTCTTCGGAAACCTCTACCACGCCTTTCTCTCCTTGACACAAATTTACCCATTGTTCAATGAAGATTGATCTTCTTCATCTTCAAATCACTCGTGGTAGTCATAAGAATCATTCATGCGAGAACGCCTTTCTTGCCTTCTAGCATTAGGGCCTCTTTGAGGATGCTCTCACGCAAAGTAGCAATAACAGTGTCTTGCCTATCCATCGACCCCGAATCTCATTAAACACCACGTCATGCGTTCAAATTGTTGTTGCATAGCCTGTAAAATGAGGACGACTCCCCCTCCTTCCCTATTTGATGTGTTCACACCTGAAAGACATACTTTGAAACAACAGAGAATTGTTAGAAATAATTCCTCAAAACACGACCTCACGTGTTTTTGATGAGAATCAACAAGCATTCAAGGATCCATTGCATGTTCCAGTTGGGCCTATTACAAGAGCCAGATCAAGCAAGAAGCACTAATGAGTGATCAAGAGATTTGGGCTGATTCTAACGCAAGACATTCCAAGCTTGGCCCAAAGGAAGATGAAAGTGTATAAATTTAATTCAAGCTATTTAGGCCTGATCTGGCTTAATTGGGAGTGATTATGGCATGAATTAATAGCTGATTGACTTTCCAGCTCTATATCAGTTAAGACAGATTTTTTCCTATTTTGGATCTGCTAATTTCAGACCAAATCAACTTTTATTTAGGGTTTTATTATTTAGTACGTTTTAGGGGTTTTCCTTGTTTTTTAGGTGCATTAATGCTTTTAGGTCAATTTGATTCCTGATATGTAAGGTATCAATTAGGAGTTATTTTAGAATATATTTCTTGTCTATCAAGTTTTATGGAGCCCTTAAATAGGCCTTATGTTTGTAAACGTTTTTAAGAGAATATTATTGAATAAAAAAATCAGAAAAGGTGAGGGCTTGCTCTCTTTTGGTTCTTCAAAAACTGTGAACTTATCAAGGATTCTTCCTTGTGGCGTTCAAACTTTATACCTTTGGTTCGTGATTCTTATAATCATTGGGTCAAGGTCAACTTATACCTTGGGTTCCGTTTCGATTTAAACGTTGGGTCAGGGTTCTGCCATAAATCTGATTTTTAGCTTCCTGGGTTAAATATTCAATTTTTGTTGGGTCTCAAAGCGTGTCGATTGAGGTTCACATCATTTGTATCAGAGCACAGGTTCTAAATCAGTTTCCTATTCCTTTATCTTTTGTTTCCTGTTATCATCCTTTCTTGTTTCTTTTGTGTCTTCATTCATCTTTTTTTTTTTTTTTTTTTTTTTTTTTTTTTTTTTTTGAAGTGCACTAGGTTAAAATCGTGCAACCAGCTCAAAAAAAAAAAAAAAAAATTGTTTGTAGTTTCAGTTCTCTCATACCAAAATATATTGTTTCTATTGTCTTCTTCCATTGATTTGGTATTTCTGTCAATTTTCTTGCCATTAGTATTTGTTTTAACACTCAAGTTGAATTTCTTGATCAAGTTTATAGTTCATTGCAGAACTGAAAAGGCGAAGCTACGAGTGGAAAAAGGCAAGAGAGTGTGAGACTAATATCGGGAAAAGCCAATTTAAGAGTGAAACACGAGGGGAGTGACATAATTTGTGTGCAACACGTGAGGGAGTGTTGTGAGGAATTATTTCTAACAATTCTTTGTTGTTTCAAAAGTATGTCTTCCAGGTGTGAAACATCAAATAGGGAAGGAGGGGAGGAGTCGTCCATCATTTTGCAGGCTATGCAACAAGAATTTGAACGCATGAACGTGGTGTTTAATGAGATTCAAGATCGGATGGATAGGCAAGACAATGTTATTGCTACTTTGCGTGAGGAGCATCCCCAAAAAGGCCAAATGCTGGAAGGCAAGAAAGACGTTCTCACATGAATGATTCTGATGACTACCATGAGGATGAGTTTGAAGAGGAAGAAGATCAAGCTTCATTGAACAATGAAGGCAGGGTGTGCCAGGAGAGAGAAGGCGTGGTAGAGGTTTCCGAAGAGATCCAAGATAGCAAGATGGGACTGACAGGAACCTAGGAAACATAAAAAATGAAGATACCAGCATTCCAAGGGAAAAATGATCCAGAAGCATACTTGGAGTGGGAGAAGAAGGTGGAGTTAATCTTTGAGTGCCACAACTACTCCGAGGAGAAAAAGGTAAAACTCGCTGTCATTGAGTTTACTGACTATGCTATTATATGGTGGGTTCAACTTGTGATGAACAGAAGGAGAAACCATGAGAGGCCTATTGAGAGTTGGGAGGAAATGAAGGCCATCATGAGGAGGCGGTTTGTTCCTAGTCACTACTATAGGGACTGTATCAGAAATTACAGAGTCTTACTCAAGGCTATAGGAGCGTGGATGACTACCACAAGGGGATGAGATTGCCATGATTCGGATAAATGTGGAGGAGGATAGAGAAGCTACCGTGGCAAGGTTTCTGAATGGGCTGAATCGTGACATTGCCAACCTGGTGGAGTTGCAACACTACGTGGAGTTAGAGGACATGGTGCACATGGCAATAAAGGTGGAACGACAGCTTAAAAGGAAAGGAACTCAGTCATTTCAAAATCCGGGGTCCTCTACTTCATGGAGGTCAAATGGGAGGAAAGAGGAAAGGGCTGTTTTCAAGTCCAAATCTGAACCACAAAAGAGGATAGATGAAGCTCCCAGTATCAACAAAGGTAAAACTGAATCTCAGACTCGTAACCGTGATATTAAGGCTTTCGTTGTTTGGAGTAGGTCATATTGCTTCACAATGCCCAAATAGGAGGACCATGATCGCCCGTATTGATGGAGAGGTGGAAACTGAAAGCGAGGAAGATGATGAGCAAATCCATTACTTGAGGATGCTTGTGATGAGGAAGTGGAGTATCCAGTGGAGAGCGAGTCACTTGTGGCTAGGCATGCTTTAAGTGCCCAAGTCAAAGAGGATGACATGGAACAACAAAAGGAGAACATTTTTCACACTAGATGCCACGTCAACAACAAGGTATGTAGTATGATTATAGATGGGGGGAGCTGTACTAATGTGGCTAGTACTACTTTAGTTGAAAAATTGAATTTACCTACATTGAAACATCCTAGACCATATAAGTTGCAGTGGTTGAATGATTGTGGTGAAGTTAAGGTAAATAAGCAAGTACTGGTTTCTTTTTCAATTGGGAGGTACAAGGATGAAGTACTTTGTGATGTTGTTCCAATGCAAGTGATTCACATTCCATGGCAGTTTGATAGGAGAGTCAATCATGATGGGTTCAAGAATAGGTATTCTTTTGCTAAAGATAATAAAACCATTACTCTTGTACCGTTGACACCGAGACAAGTGTATGAAGATCAAGTGAAACTGAAAAGAGAAAATGACTTGAAAAATTGTGAGATTGAGAATGCAAAAAAAGATGCTGAGAAAGAGAGTGAAAGAATAAAAGAGTGTGAACAGAAAAAAGAGAGTGAAACCATAAAAAAGAGTGAAAAGACAGTTGAGGGTGGAAAAAATGAGAGAAAAACAAAAAAACAAGGGAGTTTTTTGCTAAGGCGAGTGATGTCAAGAGTACTTTTTATACAAAACAGCCAATATTTGTACTCTTGTACAAAGAGGTGTGTTTTAATACTAACGAACTTGACGAATCTTTGCCTAGTGTTGTTGTCTCTTTGTTGCAGGAATATGAGGACGTGTTTCCTAATGATGTTCCTAGTGGATTGCCACCTATTAGAGGAATAGAGCATCAAATCGATTTTGTGCCAGATGCAACAATTCCTAACCGACCAGCCTATAGGAGTAATCCGGAGGAGACAAAGGAACTTCAAAGGCAAGTTGAGGAGTTGCTGACCAAGGGACATGTGAGAGAGAGTATGAGTCCATGCGCGGTGCCGGTGCTGCTTATGCCTAAGAAGGATGGAACTTGGAGAATGTGTGTTGATTGTAGGGCTATAAACAACATTACGGTAAAGTATAGACATCCCATTCCTAGGCTAGATGACATGTTGGATGAATTGCATGGATCATGTGTTTTCACAAAAATTGATTTGAAAAGTGGATATCATCAAATTAGGATGAAAGAGGGTGATGAATGGAAAACTGCCTTTAAAACTAAATATGGATTGTATGAGTGGTTGGTAATGCCTTTCTGTCTAACTAATGCACCAAGTACAGTCATGAGGTTAATGAACCATGCATTGCGTGCGTTTATAGGCAGATTTGTTGTGGTTTATTTTGATGATATTTTGGTGTATAGCAAGAATTTAGACGAGCATATTGATCATTACATTGTGTGCTTA
>JACAVU010000001.1:49762586-49765086 GCA_014183005.1 Castanea mollissima
ATTATTGAATAAAAATCAGAAAAAGGTGAGGCTTTGCTCTCTTTTGGTTTTTCAAGAACTGTGAACTTATCAAGGACTCTTTCTTGTGGCGTTCAAACTTTATACCTTTGGTTCGTGATTCTTTATAATCATTGGGTCAAGGTCAACTTATACCTTTGGTTCACGCTTCGATTATAAACGTTGGGTCAGAGTTTCTACCATAAATATGATTTTTAGCTTTCCTGGGTTAAATATTCCAATATTTTTGTTGGGTCTCAAAGCGTGTCGATTGAGGTTCGCATCATTGGGCTTCTTGTTGGATCTGAATTAGTACATTTTTGGTTGTCAATGCACCATCAGATGATTGAGATTTTTTTTGCTTGCTATATAACCATCAAATGATTGGATTTACAATAATATGTTGTTGGAAAAGAGTAGAAACTTGGCTTATTAGCAAATAATGTCTTGTTTTATGCTCTAATTTCCTTAAAATGAATGGGCGATTTTTATTATCTAGATTTGAGAATTGAAGTATGGTGATGTCCAAAATTACAATAAGGAACCAGGCCCTTTAAAGTAAGAAAGGCCCAGCCCATGAAGAAGAGAGGCTTGGCCCTAAAAAAATAAAGAAGTAAGGAGCTTGGTCCATGGAGAGAAAACAATAAAATGTTAGGCCTTTGGAAGAAAGAAAAGCACAAAGGGAAGAATGAGTCATGGGCTCAGGCAGAAGAAGGTACTCAAGGAAGCCAATCAAGGAGGCAGGTGGGGGTTGGGCCGAGTTACCTAGGATCCACCAGAGTCAAAGAGGGGGATTCTTGGGAAGTGTAGGGAAGAACCAGCTGGGAGTGAGACAGCTCAGAGAGGTATGCCTATGGGCACAAGGAATGAAGTGTTAGGATTAGTGCCCTTAAATCCTATTGTATGATGCTATGTATTACTTAATGTTGTGATTAATTAAGTTGTTTTATTATTATCTAAAATATTGGTAATATGAATATTTGGACATTATCATGTAGTCCATGAGATGCATAGTATGTGATTTATGCGATTTAGTCACTAAAGATATAAAATACAAGTTCTTTGTAAACTCAGAATTTTAGTTCGTAGTCAGTGACGAAATTGAGCATTTTATCTACAAAACCAATAACATATCAACTAAGATGATTTGTCTTGATCATGAAAGTGGAGACTTCTAGTTGATATGTTTTAAGAGTTAAAACATACTGAACTGGACTGCTGTGAGATTCATTATTCTCCTAATGACTGTTAAATGAATAATAAATCTCACAACTTCTATTTGCACGAACTCTTAATCCTGAGAGAATAATAGACCTGATCATGATGTATAAGTTGCTTTGATATATCAAGAGTGAGATCTAAAGTCACGATCAAAATCTTAGTATGTTGGGCAGCCACATTTAGTGCTGATGGAACATATATTCTCAAGATGAAATTCATAATTTTTTTAACGAAGATATAAAATATTCCCTTGAGGTAAGTTTAATGAGTTTGGTAATTCAGAGTGTTAAGTCTAACCACTTTAGTAAGGAGTTGCTAAAGTATATATTTATAAAATTGAATTTCATAATACATGATGAATAACATAAATGATTAAACCGGGTACTCAAGGATTAAGATGTAGTAATCTTCAAAGTGGCAGTCTATATTCATGACTTTGTATTACTACGAATATTTTATGAAGGGGTTGCATGTACAATAAAGTCTTGGAATATAATTTATTAATAAGGCTTAGAGTGTAATTATATTTATATAGTGGTATTAAATATAATGAATGGTAACTTTGGACTTGTCAAGAGTTGACAGAAAAGCCCAAGACCCATTGGAGCTAGAGTCTTATTTGTTCGCTTTTGGTCCCACTCTAAGCCACACACTAAAGCCCTATTGGAATGACCCAAAAGGCTAGCCTATTTAAATAATCAGTTAAATAAAAGAAGAGAAACATACAGATTTTTATGTGAGTATTGAATAAGGAATGAAATAGTGTGTACATGAGTGTAAGTCATTCTCTTATTCTCCATTAGAAACTGATTGAGAGACCATTCTTCTTGGGCATTAAGTGGAATTAGAGTGAAGATTAAAAGTGTTCCGAAGTAATTCTGATCTTTGGTTTTGAATTTCACCGCACCAAGTTATGCTCTCTTGCTCTTAAATTATGAAATTCACATAGTACATGTTATCAATTGTGAATGAAGTAGATCTGTTAATTTTTCACTGCGTATGATTTGTATGTGATACAAACATGTGTTTTTCCAACACGAAGAAGGTCATGTCCTATCATTCACCCACAATTCAGAAGAAAAGCTTCGGGAATAGATGGTGATGAGAATCAACAAGCATTCAAGGATCCATTGCATGTTCCAGTTGGGCCTATTACAGGAGCACAATCCAAGAAGATCCAAGAAGCACTTAATGGGCTGATTCAAGAGATTTGGGCTGATTCTAACGTAAGACATTCCAAGCTTGGCCCAAAGGAAGATGAAAGTGTAATAAATATAATTCA
>JACAVU010000001.1:49770086-49790086 GCA_014183005.1 Castanea mollissima
CCAGCTCTATATCAGTTAAGAAAGATTTTTTCCTATTTTGGATCTGCTAATTTCAGACCAAATCAACTTTTATTTAGGGTTTTATTATTTAGTACGTTTTTTAGGGTTTTTCCTTTTTTTTTAGGTGCATTTAATGCTTTTAGGTCAAATTTGATTTCTGATATGGTAAGGTATCAATTAGGAGTTATTTTAGAATATATTTTCTTGTCTGTCAAGTTTTATGGAGCCCTTAAATAGGCTCTGAAGTCTGTAAACATTTTTTTAGAGAATATTATTGAATAAAAATCAGAAAGGGTGAGGTTTTGCTCTCTTTTGGTTCTTCAAGAACTGTGAACTTATCAAGGATTCTTCCTTGTGGCGTTCAAACTTTATACCTTTGGTACATGATTCTTTATAATCAGTGGGTCAAGGTCAACTTATACCTTTGGTTCGCGTTTCGATTATAAACGTTGGGTCAGGGTTTCTACCATAAATCTGATTTTTAGCTTTCCTGGGTTAAATATTCCAATATTTTTGTTGGGTCTCAAAGTGTGTCGATTGAGGTTCGCATCAGATGGTGACTTTGGAATCAGCACCTGATGAAGGAGCCTAGTACATTGGGCAAAGCAGGAAGGGGAACCAAGAAGGAAGTGTTGGGGTTTATGCCCTAAAATCCAATTTATTGGCATGTCATAAATAATTAAGTTGTTTAATTATATGAGACTATTTATAAATGAACTAATGAGATATTGTCTTAGTCCATAAGATGCATTGTATGTGATTTAGTCACAGAAGATGTAAATCACAAGTTCCTTGTAAACTCAAAATGTAGTTCGTAGTCGGTGATGAAATTGGGCGTTTCATCTGCGAAGACTATAACATATCAACTAAGATGATTTGTCTTGATCATGGAAATGGAGATTTCTAGTTGGTATGTTGATATGTTTTAAGAGTTAAGACATATTGAATTGGACCGCTGTGAGATTTATTATTCTCTTAACGGCTGTCAAATGAATAATAAATCTCACAACTTATATTTATATGAACTCTTAATCCTGAGAGAATAATGGACGTAATCATAAGATGTAGGTTGCTTTGATATATCAAGAGTAATATCTATTAGTCACGGTCAAAACCTCAGTATGTTGGGCAGCCACATTTAGTGTTGATGGAACATATATTTTCAAGATGGAATTTATAGTCCCTTAACGGAGATACAAAATATTCCCTTAAGATAAATTAAAAGGGTTTGGTTATTCAGAGAGTTGGGTCCAACCACTTTAGTAAGGAGTTACGAAAGTATATATTTATGGATTTATATTTCATAAATATATAATGAATAACTTAAAGGATTAAACTGGGTACTCAATGATTAAGATCTTCAAAATGGCAGCCTACTTTCATGACTTTGTATTACTACGAATATTTTATGAAGGGGTTGCATGTACAATAAAGTCTTGGGATATAATTTATAGATAAGACCTAGAGTGCAACTATATTTATATAGTGGTATTAAATATAGTTAATGGTAACTTTGGAGTTGTCAAGAGTTGACAGAAAAGCCCAAAGCCCATTGGAGCTAGTATCTTATAGGTCCATTTTGGTCCCACTCCAAGCCACACACAAGAGCCCAATTGGAATGGCCCAAAAGGCTAGCCCAATTAGATAATTAGTTATGTATATAAGGAGAGAAACATAAAGAATTTCATTTGGGGGTTTTTTCATAAGTCTTTTTCATAAATGTTTTCATGATGAACATACTTGGAATGAAATGGTTTGTATGTGAGTGTTGGACACTCTCCTATTCTCTCATTGGAAATTGATTGAGAGACCACACATCTTGGGCATTAAGTGTAATTGGAGTGAAGATTAAAAGTGTTCCCAAATGCTTCTGATCTTCGGTTTTGAATTTCATCGCACCAAGGTACGCTTTCTTGTTCTCTGATTCTAAAACTTACATAGTACATGTTATCAATTACGAATGAAGTAGATCCGTTAATTTTCCGCTATGCACGTTTTGTATGAGATACAAATACGTATTTTCACATGTTTTTCCAACAGGAAGGTGGTTGAGAGCCCTTCTACCTTTCATCATCAACAATGAAGAATCTGCCCATTTAGAGGAAATGGACAAAATGTGAAGTAGCCAGAGCTCTAAAATGTCTTTTTAGAAAACTTGGGAAAATGATAAGAACCTTTGACTTGGGAAAAAGCATTTAGGGTTGCTTAAACAGGATCTCCTATAAGAGGAAGGCCAGCTGAGGACTTTTAGACTACCAAACCTCAAAAGGGGAAATAATGAGAGAATGGGGAAGGTCAGCTGAGGACTTTATTGAACCTTGTGATATATCCTAGCTGAGTAGGATTCAATGTATTCAAATATTTGATGTAATGAAATATAATCTCACTCTATTTTGAGGATCCCTAACGTTCCTTTTATTTTTACTCTTTTTGTCACTTTGCTATTCCTTAATTATTTGTTTAACCAATAAATATATGTATGTTTATGTATATTTATGTTCTTATGTCTTGTGCATAGATTGACTCTTAAACAGCCCAACAATGCCATGGTGAGTCAAGCCCAGTCCACCAATTATTTACACTATCTTTTGAAGGCCCAAGATCCTGTTGGATTATTGGGCTTGGGCCCTATCCACAAACAGAAACCCACATTTAAAGGAAACTCTACTGGGGACTGGGAAAAGGAGAGGGAAGAAGCAGTTTCTTCGCAAGCATTGCTGCAAGACTAAGGAAAAACACATGCATTACATACATTATTCTACAAGGCCTAAAGATTGGCCAAGAGTTCATTAGTACCTGGCTTAGTACTTGGTTCAAAATAGAATTCTCTAAATACATGACCCAGGACTTGCTTACCGCCCAAGACTTAGGCCAAGAGTAAATTCCTAAGTACTTAGCCCAGGAATTGCTTCAGAAATAAGCCCTCCAAGTGCATAACCTGAGACTTGGACTAAGAATGAATTTCCTATTTGCACCATGGTTGGGACTTCCCCCAAAAAGTCAAAAAAGAAGAAGAAGAAGTACATAGCCCAAGATTTGGACCAAGGCAAGTGTGTTTAGTACATACTCCAAAAAAAAAAAAAAAAAAAAAGGAAAAAAAGAAAAAGAAATGGCAAAAAGAAAAAGAAAAAGAAAAAGTGAAGAACACTAAGCATAATTAAAAGATTAAGTCCATACAAGTTCAGGAGTCCATGTAACAAAAAAAAAAAAAAAAAGGAAAAAAAAGAGAAGAGAGGAGAACAAAATTACGACAAGTATTCGGTTACAAGGCCAAATTGGCCCAAAATGACTAAAGTAGGAGGTCGACGATTAAAGAACCTTCTGTAGGAACTATGGGGGAGGAAGAGCTTGCTACGGCTTAAAGGATCTGCTTCCTCAGCATCAAGATCCCTGGTGGCCCTCCTCTGAAAGAATGCCTCAACCATTGAGTGAAGGTATCCTAACAAGAAAGATAGATTAAACTTCGCTTCCACAAGATCCTGCACTACCCTTCTCCATTCTAGGAGCTTCTCCTCAGACAAAGAATTAAGTGAACTGCTCTTCAGGGAAACCAATACAGCACAAAGAGGCTCCAGTAAGATATTCCCCAAGAACAAACCTCCCCTAAACCCAACGGTGAAGTCTCTCCATGAACCTTATTCAATACCTCTAGGAGTGGGAGACCTTTAGTAGGCATAGAAAAACAAAGAAAGCTGGAATAGGATGCTGCAAAGCGATGAAAGTGAACCTCAAAAAGGCTATTAAACTCCAGCATATCAAAGCGGGATAAGAAGGCAGGGAACCCAACACTAGGATCCACAAAGGTAGCCCCTGATGGATCCTCCATCAACGTGTCTCCCTCTTCAGGGAGTTAAAGGCTTGCATCTCCTGAAACGCCCTAAAGGATCTCGGCCTGGACTTCAACAACTTGTGCAGATGATGGAGATCCCCTAATCTCTTCAACAGTCCTAGACTCAGGCTCTTTAGTTCCTATTGTAGTATCTAAAAGAAAAAAAAGAGAGAAAACGCATAATAATCATGAGCCTAGTTTCATCCAGTTCAAAGAAGCCTCCTTCTGGACTGGAAAGGTTGCTCCTATCATCTCAAGGATCCCACTTGCTTGTTCCCCTAACTCCTTGGAAAGATCTATAGGAAAGTATTCAATATAAAAAAGGGAGGAAGGGATCTTGCAAAATAACTAAAAGAAGAGTAGGAGCAATTCTCCATGGCAGAACTTAGAAAGAAAAGAAGAAGGATTATGAAAGCCAAACGTACTTGATTGAATCTTTGCTTCCAAAATTAGGTCGGTAATCTCGTTCTGAGGGATGACTTAGGGACTGGCTTGGCCTGAAAAGCAAGGAGGGAAAGGATCTCAAAGTAACAACAACAACAACAACAACAAGTACAATCCACAAAGGAGTGAGGCAGGACATACCAGTTATCACAGGGGGAGTTGCAACTTCAGTAGACTCTTTAGTCACCATGGGATCAGAAACATACTCAGCCTCAAGAACCGTGGTAATAAGACAGGAGTTTGCTCAGGTTCGGGATCCTTAGTTCCTACAAGATAAGAAGCTTTTGTGCCTTCAAGATCCAAGTTTGTTGAAAGAACCTACTCAGAATTAGGATCCTTGGCCATGCTAGGATTAGGAGCCCCTTCAGATTCCCTAACTACCTCTCCACCTGTAACTTGCCCACTCATGCCAAGATCAACTGGGGGCTGATCCATTGCTGCTTCCCCAGGCACAGTGCCACCCACAAGAAGAGGAGAAACCTCAACCTATAAAAAAGAAAATAAAAGGAAAAGCAGAGGAAGTTAGGAAACTCAACAAAAATAACCAAAGAAAGATAAAGAGGAGGTCAAGGAAGATCATACTGCTTCATCACCAGAAGGACTCTTTGCCCTTTTAGGATTAGCTTTACCTTTAAATTGCAAGAGCTAAGAGAAAAGGGGAGTGAGGTCTTGCCCTTATCTCTCTCTCTCTCTCTATAGGATCTACATCAACCTTCTGCTTACTATGGGTACACCTAGAGGGTCCTTCAGGTGAACAAGGGATCACAGTAGGGGATCTCGAAGAACTTTAGGCTGGTGAAGAAACAACCACAAAAGAGATCCCCTTTGGGGAACGACAAGGGTTTGAGATTTAGAAGTCTTTACCTTGGTCTTGACTCTGATTTTTGGGATAGGAGGATAGCTGACCTTCTTACTTGAGGATCTCCCCCCAGCAGCAATAGAAGCCACCTCTTTAGACTCCTCGAGGATAGGCAGCCACTTGGAAACTTTAGAAGTTTTTCTTTTCTTGGTGCCTTGGCTAGCCTTAGGATCCTCAGAGTCCTTCTCAGTCTTTGGTTTCATCTTGGCACCCTTTTGGCCTTTCTTTTCTTTTCCTTTATCAAGAGGAGTGGTATAGCCAATATCTTAAACTTCTCATTTTTTGGTGGGGACACTTGAGGAAGAACCAATGACTATTTCACTACCAGGCCAAGAAAGAGGGAAGTCATTGGCATAGGACACCCAACCGTCCTTGGATTGATTCCATTCCACAAAACCAACACTGCTGCTTATAGCATCAGACACAATGCCAAGAGTAGGGAGGGCTAGATGCTTATTGAGCGAAGGAACAAAGGAGATGTCAGAATCAGGGATCTCCCTCACCCTCCCTGAGCCAATGTAATCAAGGAAGGACTTCTAGATCCTCCTCCAATAAGTATAGAAGCCACTGGATCCAAAGGTCCCCTCTAAGAATTTGGTACAGTGACTTAAGGGCTCCTATGAAACCAGCAGGAATAAGCCTGAAGCCGCAAGAAGGGATCCAAGGAAGGAAGAGAAGGAACCACTTCCTTGAAAACTAGAGGGACATCGTGATCAAAACCAAACTATCTAATTACTGGTAATGAGAATCAACAAGCATTCAAGGATCCATTGCATGTTCCAGTTGGGCTCTTACAAGAGGAGATCCAAGAAGATCCAAGAAGCACTTAATGGGCTGATTCAAGAGATTTGGGCTGATTCTAACGCAGGACATTCCAAGCTTGGCCCAAAGGAAGATGAAAGTGTAATAAATTTAATTCAAGCTATTTAGCGCTGATTTGGCTTAATATGGAGTGATTTATGGCATGAATTAATAGCTGATTGACTTTTCAGCTCTATATCAATTAAGACAGATTTTTTCCTATTTTGGATCTGCTAATTTCAGACCAAATCAACTTTTATTTAGGGTTTTATTATTTAGTACGTTTTTTAGGGTTTTTCCTTGTTTTTTAGGTGCATTTAATGTTTTTAGGTCAAATTTGATTCCTGATATGGTAAGGTATCAATTAGGAGTTATTTTATAATATATTTTCTTGTCTGACAAGTTTTATGGACCCCTTAAATAGGCTCTGAAATCTGTAAACGTTTTTTTTGAGAGAATATTATTGAATAAAAATCAGAAAATGTGAGGCTTTGCTCTCTTTTGGTTCTTCAAGAACTGTGAACTTATCAAGGATTCTTCCTTGTGGCGTTCAAACTTTATACCTTTGGTTCGTGATTCTTTATAATCATTGGGTCAAGGTCAACTTATACCTTGGTTTGTGTTTCGATTATAAACATTGGGTCAGGGTTTCTATCATAAATCTGATTTTTAGCTTTCCTGGGTTAAATATTCCAATATTTCTATGGGTCTCAAAGCGTGTCGATTGAGGTTCGCATCATTTGGTATCAGAGCACAGGTTCTAAAATCAGTTTCTTATCCCTTTATCTTTTGTTTCCTGTTATCATCCTTCTTGTTTCTTTTGTGTCTTCATTCATCTTTCTTATTTTTTTTTGTCTTTGTTGAAGTGCACTAGGTTAAAATCGTGCAACCAGCTCAAAAAAAAAAAAAAAAGGTGAAAAAAAAGACATCTGAAAAAAAAAAATTGTTTGTAGTTTCAGTTCTCTCAGACCAAAATATTTTTTTTCTTTTGTCTTCTTCCATTGATTTGGTATTTCTGTCATATTTTCTTGCCATTGGTATTTGTTTTAATACTCAAGTTGAATTTCTTGATCAAGTTTATTAGTTCATTGCAGAACTGAAAAGGCGAAGCTACGAGTGGAAAAAGGCAAGAGAGTGTGAGACTAATATCGGGAACAAGCCAATTTAAGAGTGAAACACGAGTGGAGTGACATAATTTGAGTGCAAACACGTGAGGGAGTGTTGTGAGGAATTATTTCTGACAATTCTTTGTTGTTTCAAAAGTATGTCTTTCAGGTGTGAACATCAAATAGGGAAGGAGGGGAGGAGTCGTCCATCATTTTGCAGGCTATGCAACAACAATTTTAACGCATGAACGTGGTGTTTAATGAGATTCGAGATCGGATGGATAGGCAAGACAATGTTATTGCCACTTTGCGTGAGGAGCGTCCCCAAAAAGGCCCAAATGCTAGGAGGCAAGAAAGGCGTTCACAAGGGCCGTCGCCAAGTCCTCCTTGAACCGGGTGATTGAGTTTGGGTGCATATGAGAAAAGAAAGATTTCCAGCTCGTAGGCGGTCTAAGCTGCATCCTAGAGGGGATGGTCCATTTCAAGTCCTTAAGAGAATCAATGATAATGCATACAAGTGGATCTTCCAGGTGAGTATAACAATAGTGCTACATTTAATGTTTCTGATCTTTCTCCTTTTGATGTAGGTGACGATTCGAGGACGAATCCTTTTAAAGAGAGGGGGAATGATGAGAATCAACAATCATTCATGGATCCATTGCATGTTCCAGTTGGGCCTATTACAGGAGCAAGATCCAAGAAGATCCAAGAAGCACTTAATGGGCTGATTCAAGAGATTTGGGCTGATTCTAACGCAAGACATTCCAAGCTTGGCCCAAAGGGAGATGAAAGTGTAATAAATTTAATTCAAGCTATTTAGGGCTGATCTGGCTTAATTGGGAGTGATTTATGGCATGAATTAATAGCTGATTGACTTTCCAGCTATATCAGTTAAGACAGATTTTTTCCTATTTTGGATTGCTAATTTCAGACCAAATCAACTTTTATTTAGGGTTTTATTATTTAGTACGTTTTTTAGGGTTTTTCCTTGTTTTTTAGGTGCATTTAATGTTTTTAGGTCAAATTTGATTCCTGATATGGTAAGGTATCAATTAGGAGTTATTTTATAATATATTTTCTTGTCTGACAAGTTTTATGGACCCCTTAAATAGGCTCTGAAATCTGTAAACGTTTTTTTTGAGAGAATATTATTGAATAAAAATCAGAAAATGTGAGGCTTTGCTCTCTTTTGGTTCTTCAAGAACTGTGAACTTATCAAGGATTCTTCCTTGTGGCGTTCAAACTTTATACCTTTGGTTCGTGATTCTTTATAATCATGGGTCAAGGTCAACTTATACCTTTGGTTTGTGTTTCGATTATAAACATTGGGTCAGGGTTTCTATCATAAATCTGATTTTTAGCTTTCCTGGGTTAAATATTCCAATATTTCTATTGGGTCTCAAAGCGTGTCGATTGAGGTTCGCATCATTTGGTATCAGAGCACAGGTTCTAAAATCAGTTTCTTATCCCTTTATCTTTTGTTTCCTGTTATCATCCTTTATTGTTTCTTTTGTGTCTTCATTCATCTTTCTTATTTTTTTTTGTCTTTGTTGAAGTGCACTAGGTTAAAATCGTGCAACCAGCTCAAAAAAAAAAAAAAAGGTGAAAAAAAAGACATCTGAAAAAAAAAAAATTGTTTGTAGTTTCAGTTCTCTCAGACCAAAATATTTTTTTTCTTTTGTCTTCTTCCATTGATTTGGTATTTCTGTCATATTTTCTTGCCATTGGTATTTGTTTTAATACTCAAGTTGAATTTCTTGATCAAGTTTATTAGTTCATTGCAGAACTGAAAAGGCGAAGCTACGAGTGGAAAAAGGCAAGAGAGTGTGAGACTAATATCGGGAACAAGCCAATTTAAGAGTGAAACACGAGTGGGAGTGACATAATTTGAGTGCAAACACGTGAGGGAGTGTTGTGAGGAATTATTTCTGACAATTCTTTGTTGTTTCAAAAGTATGTCTTTCAGGTGTGAAACATCAAATAGGGAAGGAGGGGAGGAGTCGTCCATCATTTTGCAGGCTATGCAACAACAATTTTAACGCATGAACGTGGTGTTTAATGAGATTCGAGATCGGATGGATAGGCAAGACAATGTTATTGCCACTTTGCGTGAGGAGCGTCCCCAAAAAGGCCCAAATGCTAGGAGGCAAGAAAGGCGTTCACAAGGGCCGTCGCCAAGTCCTCCTTGAACCGGGTGATTGAGTTTGGGTGCATATGAGAAAAGAAAGATTTCCAGCTCGTAGGCGGTCTAAGCTGCATCCTAGAGGGGATGGTCCATTTCAAGTCCTTAAGAGAATCAATGATAATGCATACAAGTTGGATCTTCCAGGTGAGTATAACAATAGTGCTACATTTAATGTTTCTGATCTTTCTCCTTTTGATGTAGGTGACGATTCGAGGACGAATCCTTTTAAAGAGAGGGGAATGATGAGAATCAACAATCATTCATGGATCCATTGCATGTTCCAGTTGGGCCTATTACAGGAGCAAGATCCAAGAAGATCCAAGAAGCACTTAATGGGCTGATTCAAGAGATTTGGGCTGATTCTAACGCAAGACATTCCAAGCTTGGCCCAAAGGGAGATGAAAGTGTAATAAATTTAATTCAAGCTATTTAGGGCTGATCTGGCTTAATTGGGAGTGATTTATGGCATGAATTAATAGCTGATTGACTTTCCAGCTATATCAGTTAAGACAGATTTTTTCCTATTTTGGATTTGCTAATTTCAGACCAAATCAACTTTTATTTAGGGTTTTATTATTTAGTACGTTTTTTAGGGTTTTTCCTTGTTTTTTAGGTGCATTTAATGCTTTTAGGTCAATTTGATTCCTGATATGGTAAGGTATCAATTAGGAGTTATTTTATAATATATTTTCTTGTCTGTCATGTTTTATGGAGCCCTTAAATAGGCTCTGAAATCTGTAAACGTTTTTTTTGAAAGAATATTATTGAATAAAAATCAGAAAAGGTGAGACTTTGCTCTTTTTGGTTCTTCAAGAACTGTGAACTTCTCAAGGATTCTTCCTTGTGGCGTTCAAACTTTATACCTTTGGTTCGTGATTCTTTATAATCATTGGGTCAAGGTCAACTTATACCTTTGGTTCGCGTTTCGATTATAAACGTTGGGTCAGGGTTTCTATCATAAATCTGATTTTTAGCTTTCCTGGGTTGAATATTCCAATATTTTTGTTGGGTCTCAAAACGTGTCGATTGAGGTTCGCATCACTTGGTGTACAGAATAGTGGGTTTACCATGGACCCCTAGAAGAAGGAACTAGGATCTATAAAGGACTGATGCAAGCAAGGTACGCCATATTTTTCTTATCTCCCTACCGTAAGTCAAATGTGTGACCAGTAGAGTTAGAGAGATGAAAAAGTAGAGTCACAAGCAAACCCAACCCCAAACTCACGGGGCAAACGCCAACTCAACTGGCCTTTCTGATCAAACAACTTAGTGAAATTGGTGTCTACACCCTTTAGATTAGCCCAACGAAAGATAATGGGTCGCCTATCAGTCAAGCCCCCACACAACCCCTTTATGATGTCTGGGGATCCTTGGAATTTATCCCTGACATATTTTCAAATTACTGCACTTAACAAAAGTAATTTGGGAACACTCCTACACAAATATTTGTAGTATGGTACAATGAATGGATGAAGTATAGTAGGAGTTACCTTCTAACTCGTTGGCATGTAAGAGATACAATTAGGAATATAAGTGCCCCAAGAACATGGGAGCTAATAGGTAATTGATGCCCTATGCTATTCGAATTGCCAAAGGAAAGAAGACTGATTGAACTCCATACCTAGGGAACCACCCGAACAAGAACTTGCTTAACTATAATGCAATAAACCTAGCTTGCCTCATTATCTTCTCCTCTCCAGAAAGGGCTTTGACCCATATCCCTATCTTGGCTGGCTTGCTCCCAAAAGAAGCAATCATCCACCAAAGTGAGTGAACAATTTTTCCTTGACCATGAGATCCTTCACCGAGAGTTAGATATTGAAAGGACTCTCATTCCCAAACATAGGGAGTAAGAAGGTGTTCACCACGTCCTCAAGAGTGACAATGAGCTCACCCACAGAGAAGAAAAATGTATGAAGGGAAAGAGACCAACGCCGAACCAAGTGCTTGAGCCCTTTGACATTATGGTGTAGGAAAAACTGGTTTTGAATCTCAAACAAAACACATAGCAGAAGCAACAAATAAGGATCTATTTTATTCATGATTGATAATGTGCACTATGTAAATTTCAGAATTTAAGAACAAGATAGCGTACCTTGGTGTGGTGAAATTCAAAACCAAAGATTGAAGTACTCGAGTATACTTTTAATCTTCACTCCAATTTCACTTTACGCCCAAGATGTGTGGTCTCTCAATCAGTTTTCAAAGGGAGAATGAAAGTATGTCTCACTCTCACATACACACCATTTCTTATATCACTGATAAATATTTTGTATGTTTCCCCTTTTATAAGTAACTGATTATCTAATTGGGCTGGCTTATTGGGCCTTTCCAATTGGGCTTTAGTGTGTGGTTTGGAGTGAGACCAAAAGGGACCAATAAGACACTAGTTCCAATGGGTCTTGGGCTTTTCCGTCAACTTTTGGCAAGTCCAAAGTTACCATTAATTATATTTAATACCACTATATAAATATAACTGCACTTTAGGCCTTATTGATCAATTATATCTCAAGACTTTATTGTGCATGCAACCCCTTCATAAAATATTCGTAGTAATACAAAGTCATAATTATAGACTGTCACTTTGTAAATTACTACATCTGATCCTTGAGTACCCGGTTTATTCATCATATATTTATGAAATCCAATTTCATAAATATATACTTTAGTAATTTCTTACTAAAGTGGTTTGGCCTAACACTCTGAATAACCAAACCTATTAAACTTATCTTAAGGGAATATTTTATATCTCCGTTAAGAGATTATGAATTCCATCTTGAGAATATATGTTCCATCAACACTAGATGTGGTTCTCGAACATACTGAGGTTTTGACCGTTACTTTAGATCTCACTCCTAATATATCAAAGCAACCTATGCTTTATGATCAAGTCCATTATCCTCTTAAGATTAAGAGTTCATGCAAATAGAAGTTGTGAGATTTATTATTCATTTGACAGTCGTTAAGATAATAATAAATCTCACAGCGGTCCAGTTCAATATATCTTAACTCTTAAAACATATCAACTAGAAGTCTTCACTTCCATAATCAAAACAAATCATTTTAGTTGATACGTTATAGTCTTCGCAGATGAAATGCCTAATTTCATCACCGAATACGAACTATAAATTCTAAGTTTACAAAGAACTTATGACTTATATTTTCTGTGACTAAATCACATAAATCACATACTATGCATCTCATGGACTATATGATTATGTCCCAATATTCATGTTACCATTATTTTAGATAATAATAAAATAACTTTATTAAACATAACATTAAGTCATACATAGCATCCTTCAATAGGATTTAAGGGCACACATTGTAACACATAACCATACCAACTAGAAATCTCAATTTCCATGATCAAGACAAATCATCTTAGTTGATATGTTATAGTCTTCGCAGATGAAATGCCCAATTTTATCACCGACTACGAACTACAATTCTGGGTTTATAAAGAACTTGTGATTATATATTCTATGACTTTTCACATAAATCACATACTATGCATCTCATGGACTATATGATAATGTCTCAATATTCATGTTACCATTATTTTTAGATAATAATATAACAACTTTATTAAACACAATATTAAGTCATACATAGCATCATACAATAGAATTTAAGGGCACTAAACCTAACAATCTCCCACTTGCCCTAAAGACTATTGTGCAGTAATCTAATTCTCATCTCCTCTAAATGAGACTCGAAAGTCCTTTGGGGCAAGGCTTTAGTAAAGGGATCCGTTAGATTCTTTGCACCATTAATCTTTGCTACAACCACATCTCCACGAGCAACAATGTCTCGAATTATGTGATACTTTCTCTCAATGTGCTTTCCTTTATTGTGATTCCTTGGATCTTTGGATTGTGCAACCGCTCCACTATTGTCGCAGAACAATGTAATTGGAACTTGCTCAATTCTCAAAACACCAAGATCAGAAAGGAATTTCTTGAGCCAAACAGCCTCCTTTGCTACTTCACAAGCAGCAACATATTCAACTTCCATATTGGATTCAGCAATACAAGATTGCTTAACGCTCCTCCAACCTATGGCTCCACCTCCCAAGGTGAATACACAACCCAACTTAGATTTTCTGAAATCTAGATCCAACTGAAAATCTAAATCTGTATAGCCAATGGGAATCAAATCCTCACAACGGTAAACAAACATATAATCTCTCATTCTCCTTAGATACTTAAGAATATGCTTTACAGCTTGCCAAATTTTAGGTCCTGGATTTGATTGATATCAGCTGACCATGCCAACTGAATAACAAATATCCGGTCTAGTACAAAGCATGGCATACATGAGACTTCCTACCGCATAAGCATAAGGAACTTGTCTCATCATATTTTCTTCCTCAAGAGTCTTAGGCCTTTGGTTATCAGACAGAGGAACTCCATGTCTGAAAGGAAGTAATCCTTTCTTGGAGTTTTGCATGCTAAACTGTTCTAGAATCTATTTATATATCCAGCTTGTGACAAACCTAACATTCTATTTTTTCGATCTCACAAAAGCTTGATTCCTAGAATATAGTTAACTTCACCTAAGTCTTTCATATCAAATTGGCCAAACAACCAAACTTTAACAGATGACATTACTCCTACATCATTTCCAATGAGTAGAATATCATCTACATAAAGTACTAGGAACATTACTACTTGATCTAGATGTCTTTTGTATACACATGGTTCATCAAGATTTTGTTCAAAACCAAATGACTTGATTGCTTGATCAAAGCTGATATTCCATGATCTAGATGCTTGCTTAAATTCATAAATGGACCTTTTCAACTTGCGTACCATATGCTCTTGGTTCTTTGCTATGAAACCTTCCAGTTGCATCATATAGATTTCTTCTTCAAGATTGCCATTAATGCAGTCTTGACATCCATTTACCAAATCCCATAATCATAATGAGTAGCAATGGATAAGAGAATTCTGATAGATTTAAGCATTACTACTGGTGAAAAGGTTTCTTCATAGTCAATGCCTTCTTTTTGTGTATACCCTTTCATCACTAGCCTTGTTTTAAAGGTTTCAACCTTTCCATCTATCCCTCTCTTCCTCTTGCAAACTCATTTGCAACCAACAAGTTTAATGATGTTAGGCGCCTCTACAAGATCCCAAACTTGATTGGAATACATGGAATCTAATTCAGATTTCATAGCATTGACCCAATGATGTGCATCTATATCATTTATTTCTTCTTCATAAGTGTAGGGATCCGATTTAGCCTCTTCTGAGATAGCTTCATAAGTTTCTCCCAAACCTATAAATCTTATAGGAGACCGAACAATTCTCCCACTACAATGACACACCTGTGTACTAGACATCTCATGAGTAGTATCTTGTGGTGTATCTGATGAGAATCAACAAGAAGCACTTAATGGGCTGATTCAAGAGATTTGGGCTGATTCTAACGCAGGACATTCCAAGCTTGGCCCAAAGGAAAATGAAAGTGTAATAAATTTAATTCAAGCTATTTAGGGCTGATCTGGCTTAATTGGGAGTGATTTATGGCATGAATTGATGGCTGATTGACTTTCCAGCTCTATATCAGTTAAGGCAGATTTTTTCCTATTTTGGATATGCTAATTTCAGACCAAATCAACTTTTATTTAGGGTTTTATTATTTAGTATGTTTTTTAGGTATTTTCCTTGTTTTTAGGTGCATTTAATGCTTTTTAGGTCAAACTTGATTCCTGATATGGTAAGATATCAATTAGGAGTTATTTTAGAATATATTTTCTTGTCTGTCAAGTTTTGTGGAGTCCTCAAATAGGCCCTGAAGTCTGTAAACGTTTTTTAGAAAATTATTGAATAAAAAATCAGAAAAGGTGAGGCTTTGCTCTCTTTTGGTTCTTCAAGAACTGTGAACTTATCAAGGATTCTTCCTTGTGGTGTTCAAACTTTATATACCTTTGGTTCGTGATTCTTTATAATCATTGGGTCAAGGTCAACTTATACCTTTGGTTCGTGTTTCGATTATAAACGTTGGGTCAGGGTTTCTATCATAGATCTGATTTTTAGCTTTCCTGGATTAAATATTCCAATATTTTTGTTGGGTCTCAAAGCGTGTCGATTGAGGTTCGCATCAGTATCTAATATAGCCACATCATCCCTAGTTTCATACATTGGTTGTTTAACTATAGGTTCATTCATTTCAGCCAAGACAACTCTACTTCTAGGAGTAAAATTATTCATATAGTCATTTTCCAAGAATTTAGCATTTGTGCTAACAAACACTTTTTTATCCTTATGACTATAGAATAAACCTCCAACAGTTCCTTTTGGTTACCCTACAAAGAAAACCACTTCTGTTTTAGATTGTAACTTGTTAGACTTTCCTTTTAACACATGTGCTGGACAACCCCAAATGTGGAGATGTCTTATACTAGGCTTACGCCCATTCCACAAATCTATAGGTGTTTTAGGAACAGACTTCGAAGGTACCAAATTCAAAAGATACATTGCAGTATTTAAGACATATCCCCAAAAAGAAATTGGTAGAGTCGAAAACTCAACATGGATCTAACCATATCTAAAAGAGTCCTATTTCTTATTTATGCTACACCATTTTGTTGTAGAGTTCCAAGTGCAGTCAACTGGGATATAATCCCATTTGCAGTCAAGTAATCTTTGAAATCCCTAAAAAGGTATTCACTACCTTGATCAGATCGAATGGACTTTATGTGTCTACCCAATTGACATAGGACCACATTCATCTGAATGTACTAGTTCTAGCAAATCTTGGGCTCTTCTACCTTTTTCATTAAAAAGTCGTTTGGTCATTTTACCTTCCAAATATGATTCGTAAACTGGAAAATCATCAAAGTCCATGAGCCCTCAGAGTCCATCTTTGATAAGTCTTTGAATTCTGTGTGAATTAATATGACCCAAACGTAAGTGCCAAAGATATGCTTCACTAGTAGAAGGAAACTTTCTCTTTAATGATTTCACATGTGAATTATTATCTAATTCAGAATTAGATAATTCATGCTTATCAGGAGTTAAAATATAAAGACCATCAACAATATTGCCAAAACAAATAAACACTTTACCTTTCTTTATTATAACATTGTCTTTAAAGATAACACAATATCCATCTTTACCTAAATAAGTTGCAGAAATTGAATTCCTACGAACATTAGGTACATAAAGATAGTCTTTCAATATTAAAACCCTAGTCTCAAAGCACAAATTAACAACACTAACATCTACAACCAGAATTTTGCTCCCATCAGCCAAAGTAAGAAACAATTCCCCTTCATTCAGCTTTCTAGTCTCCTGAAACTACTACAAAGAATTTCAGATATGATTAGTACAACCTGAATCCACACATCAGGAATTCGTGGGATTCTGTACCAAACATATTTCAAGAAAAAAGGAACTTTTCATACCCTTATTCTTGGCAGCTTTAAACTTTGGACAAGTCCTCTTCCAATGTCATTTTTCACCACAATAGAAACACTTTCCTTTGGTCTTCTTTCCTTTGTCAGCAACCCCTAAGGAAATTTGCTTACTCTCTTGCTTAGTGAAGTCCTTCTTCTTCTTCTTCTTCTTCTTACCCTTACATTTCTACTTAGGTTGAGAAGTAGAAGCTTTACCCATATTGGCTTCAACCACTAACTCATTCATTAATTCAGATAAAGAATAAATCTTTTTGTTCAAGTTATAATTAAGTCTGAATTCCTTGAATAAGATCAGTAGTGACTGGAGTATCATATCCACTTGGGATTCTCCATCAATGTTGGCACCTAAAACTTCCAATGTATTCAGATTAGAGATCATTGCAAGATAATGTTCCCTCACTGAAGTACCTTCAACCATTTTGGTATTATAAATTTGCCTCATGGTTTCTTGCCTTACTGAACGACCTTGCTCACCAAAGATCTCCTTCAAACTTAGCATAAGCTAGTTCTACATCTTTCATTTGATGCTAGGATGTAGCACTTGGTAATCTCATTAGATTTCTGCTAACGGTCATATCGTTGTTTTTCCTCAAGAGGAGCATCTAATGAAGGAAAGCTAGGACATGGTTGAGTAAGCACATATTTGTGCTCTTTAGCAGTTAAAACAATGTCCAAATTTCTTTTCCAGTCAACATAGTTAGATCCAGTCAGTTTATTTTGATTGAGAATAGAAACAAGTGGGCTAAAAGATGCCATGTTCAAATCTGAAAATAATAAACATGAATATAATAAGTAAACTGGACAATATCAATTTAGCATAAAAGCATACAATATGGAACCTTAATAAAACCATAAAATAATATATGCAACGACAACCCAATCCCGTATTCAATATCCCTCAGCATAGAGTGAACATTGAATACTATGATTGATTGAGAACTATTCTCATTATTAGTGCTATCATGATAATTTTTACCAAATACTAATGATATGCCATTTTAAATTTAGCCTCTAAGTAATAATAGTAAGAACTCATCATAGAGGATAATGTAATACTTAGTCTAGTGTACACCATTGTCTAGAATCATGTGTAGCCACATTTCATCTCTTTAACAGGCTTATTTTGTAGTACCATGATAGAAACACCCTTCGCATGGAATGCAAAGCTCGAAGCTAAGACAATGTATTTGATCAGACCACTATAAACCAGGAAATTCAATCTTGTAGGACCATGAAATAATACTCTCCTCATGGAATGCTAAGCTTGAGGCAAAGACAAAGTATGAACCAACAATGGTGGCTGTGAGATCCAACCCTTATATCTCTCTTCCACTAGATGTTTTAAGATAAGGGTTCTTAACTAAAAACATGCGCAAACAAATTAAACATAGCCTTACTCTTTATATATGTAAAAAACACTTTAATAAAATTCTGGATCCTTAGTCCTCGATCGATTAAGAAAAGTTCTGGCTACTTGATCGATCCTCGACAGATTCTTGATCGATCGAGAAAAATTTCGTGAAGCTTAATAGATCCTTGATCGATTGAGAAAACATCTGCCACCTCGATCGATGCTTGATTGGTTCTCGATCGATCGAGCTTCGCGAATTTTGAATTTTTCAGAATTTTCTAAGACAGATTTTTAGCATTTTCTATGAAAAAACAACGATCATAAGAACATAATGGACAAAAATAGATATCAAAACTGAATTTTATTGATGTTATAGCCTTAAACTTCAATTTAACATACTTAAATTCAAATTTAAATAGCATCATAACATCAATATTAGTTTTCATCAAACAATAACTTCAACAGCCATACGGAAAACTAATTTCTGACAACATGAAACTATTGTCACTAATTCCAAAACTCAAAACATGTTAAACAAATACGAAAATGAAGACCGCTTTGATACCATTTGATGGAAAGTACAATGTTTGTATCTCATACTAAACATACGCAGCGGAAAAATAACGGATCTGCTTCATTCATAAATATTAACATGTACTATATAAGTTTCAGAATTTAAGAACAAGATAGTGCACCTTGGTGTGGTGAACAAGAGAGTGTACTTTTAATCTTCACTCGAATTCTACTAATGCCCAAGATGTGTGGTCTCTCAATCAGTTTTCAAAAAGAGAATGTCAAAGTGTCTAACACTCACATACACACCTTTTCACAATAGTGTTATTATTGTTCACTACCAAAATTTTTGTTTGTTTCTCCCTTTGTATTTAACTAATTATCTAATTGGGTTGGCCTTTTGGGCTTTTCCAATTGGGCTTAAGTGTATGGCTTGGAGTGGGGCCAAAAGGGCCCAATAAGATATTAGCTCCAATGGGCCTTGGGCTTTTTTGTCAACTCTTGATAAGTCCAAAGTTACCAATAACTATATTTAATACCACTATATAAATATAGTTGCACTCTAGGCCTTATTTATAAATTATATTCCAAGACTTTATTGTACATGTAACCCCTTTATAAAATATTCGTAGTAATACAAAGTCATAAAAGTAGACTACCACTTTGTAGATTACTACATCTTAATTCCTTGAGTACCCGATTTTATCCTTTAAGTTATTTATCATATATTCATCATATATTTAGTAACTCCTTACTAAAGTGGTTAGGCCTAACTCTTTGAATAATCAAACTCATTAAACTTATCTCAATGAAATATTTTTTTCCTCCGTTAAGAGACTATGAATTCCATCTTGAGAATATATGTTCCATCAACACTAAATGTGATTGCCCAACATACTGAGGTTTTGACCGTTAATTTAGATCCCACTCCTGATATATCAAAGTAACCTACACTTCATGATCAAGTCAAAGGGTTCATTTTTCACACTAGATGCCACGTCAACAACAAGGTATGTAGTATGATTATAGATGGGGGTGTTGTACTAATGTGGCTAGCACTACTTTAGTCGAAAAATTGAATTTACCTACCTTGAAATACCTTAGACCATATAAGTTGCAGTGGTTGAATGATTGTAGAGAAGTTAAGGTAAATAAGTAAGTACTGGTTTCTTTTTTAATTGGGAGGTACAAGGATGAAGTACTTTGTGATGTTGTTCCAATGTAAGCGGGTCACATTTTATTGGGCCGGCTATGGCAGTTTGACAGGAAAGTCAATTATGATGGGTTCAAGAATATGTGTTCTTTTGTTAAAAATAATAAAACCATTACTCTTGTACCGTTGACTCCAAGACAAGTGTATGAAGATCAAGTGAAACTGAAAAGAGAAAATGACTTGAAAAATTGTGAGATTGAGAATGCAAAAAAAGATTATGAGAAAGAGAGTGAAAGAATAAAAGAGTGTGAACAGAAAAAAGAGAATGAAAAC
>JACAVU010000001.1:49795086-49817586 GCA_014183005.1 Castanea mollissima
AAAATAAGAAGATCATTTTTTCTTCAGTCTTTTCCCCTTTGGTTTGATATAAACTCCACCAACAATTGTGATGAAACCCGATAACAATAATGGTTTGGAACCCCAAGATCGTTAGATAAGATTTGTTGAGCCTTGACCCGTCATCTAATCAAATGAAACACGAAGAGGAACACAAGACCTCACAAGGAGAATAGTTTTTCTGAAAACCAAAATTGATCTTTAAAATTCGTACTACCTATCTATATACCTAGAACAACCCTCCAAGAATAGGCAAGTCATAATTACAGCTTTGAAAACAGCACAAAAATTAAGCAAAACAAGTTCCCACGTTTTTTTGGATTCTTGGACTTTTAAAGGCAGTCAAACAAGCTAAATGACTAGATTAATTTGCCTCTTCAAATGCTTTGATGATATGGACTAAGGCTTGATTATTATCTAAGCACACCTTGGTCTTTTCAGAATCAGCCAAATTCTCTTGGACTAGCCCATTTAGTGCTTCCTTGAAAAGTTTAGCTCTAAGTCTTGAATTGGGCCACTAGGAAGTGACAAAGGGTCATGTGCAAATTCAACTCCATTTCCACGTGTATGATCAGCATGACCATCTCCTTGATTTTCATCATTCTCCCCTCTTGAGAAGGATTTGTCCTCAAATCATCACCTACATCAAAAGAAGACAAATCAGCAACATTAAAGTTTGCACTAACACCATACTCACCTGGTAAGTCAAGCTTGTAGGCATTATCATTGATGTGCTCCACTACTTGAAATGGTCCATCACCCCGTGGTAGGAGTTTTGAACGCCGTTTTTCTGGAAAACGATCCTTCCTGAAGTGCCACCAAACCCAATCTCCTGGTTCAAAAACTACCTTCTTGCGCCCCTTGTTGGCTTGATGGACATATTGTTGAGTCCTCCTTTCGATGTTCAGCCGTGCCTTTTCATGAATCATCTTTACAAATTCTGCTTTCTTTTTGCCATCTAAGTTCACACGTTCATCCAAAGGTAGAGAAGTTAAAACCATAAACAATTTCAAATGGTGAAAACTTAGATGCAGAATGTATACTTCTATTGTAAGCAAATTCAACATGTGGCAAACAATCTTCCATGTTTTCAAGTTCTTTTTAATGATAGCACGCAACAAAGAAGTCAAAGTTCTATTTACTACTTCAGTTTGAAAACAACAACTTGGTTCCCAACTTTCCCCACAAAGTCTTCCAAAAGTAACTCAAAAACTTTGGATCCTTATCAGAAACGATGGTCCTAGGCATACTATGTATCCTAACAATTTCTTTGAAGAATAAATCAGCTATATGTGATGCATCATCAGTTTTGTAACATGCAATGAAGTGTGCGATCTTGGAAAATCTATCTACCACCACAAAAACTGAATCTCTCCCCCTCTTAGTCCTAGGTAAACCTAAAACAAAATCCATAGAAATATTAGTCCAAGGTTCACTAGGTATTGGCAAAGGGGTGTACAAACCATGGGGTTTCAATTTAGACTTAGCCTGTTTACACGTGATACACTTCTCATAGATTCTTTCCACATCACATTTCATATGAAGCCAAAAAAAATGATCATGCAAAATTCCTAAAGTCTTAGCTACACCAAAATGACCCATCAAACCACCACCATGAGCTTCTCTCACAAGCAATTCACGCAAAGAACACCTAGGCACACACAGTTTATTCTCCCGAAACAAAAATCCATCATGCCTATAAAACTTACCAAATGCCACTTTTTCACATGCATTGAACATATCACCAAAATGAGAATCTTGTGCATACACATCCTTAATGTATTCAAAGCCAAGCATTTTTGTATTTAAAATGGAAAGTAAAGCATACATTCGGGACAATGCATCAGCCACCACATTTTCCTTACCTTGCTTGTATCTGATCACATAAGGAAATGTTTCAATGAATTCCACCCACTTGGCATGACGTTTGTTCAACCTTTGCTGTCCTTTCAAATGCTTCAAAGATTCATGGTCTGTGCGAATCACAAATTCCTTTGGCCATAGGTAGTGTTGCCAATTTTCCAAAGCCCTTACCAAGGCATACATCTCCTTATCATAAGTGGGGTAATTTAGGGCTGCCCCACCCAACTTTTCATTGAAATAAGCAACTAGACGGCCTTCTTGCATCAAAACAGCTCCAATACCTATTCCTGAAGCATCACACTCAATTTCAAAAGTTTTAGCAAAGTTAGGTAAAACAAGCAAAGGTGCATTAGTTAACTTTTCTTTGATCTGATTAAATGCCTTTTCTTGTTCTTTCCCCCACTTAAATGACACATTTTTCTTGATGACTTTAGTAAGAGGGGCGGCTAAGCTACTAAAATCATGCACAAACCGTCTATAGAAACTAGCTAGGCTGTGGAAACTCCTCACTTGGCTGATTGTTGTAAGCGTTGGCCACTCTTGGATTGCCTTCACCTTTTCCTCGTCCACCTCAATTCCTCTTTTACTAACAACAAAACCAAGAAACACAAGCTTATCCGTACAAAAGGTGCACTTTTTGAGGTTAGCAAACAATCTTTCTTTCCTTAGAATTTCGAAAACAGATTTCAAATGCATTATATGTTCTTCCAATTTTTTGCTATAAATTAGGATATCATCAAAATATACAACTACAAATCTACCAATAAATGCATAAAAGGTGAAGGCAAATCTACCATAAAAGTGCTTGGAGCATTAGTTAAGCTGAAAGGCATCACTAACCACTCATACAAACCATATTTAGTCTTAAAAGCAGTTTTCCATTCATCACCTTCCTTCATCCTAATCTGATGGTAACCACTCTTAAGATCAATTTTTGTAAAGACGCAAGAACCATGTAATTCATCCAGCATATCATCTAATCTAGGAATGGGATGACAATATTTTACCGTTATGTTGTTGATGGCTCGGCAGTCAACACACATCCTCCATGCTCCATCCTTCTTAGGAACTAATAACACCGGGACCTCACAAGGACTCATGCTTTCACGCACGTATCCCTTCTCCAATAATTCACCTACTTGTCTCTGAAGTTTCTTGGTCTCCTCAAGATTACTCTTATAAGTAGGTCAGTTTGGAATTGATGCACCAAGTATGAAATCAATTTGATGTTCAATCCCTCGAATTGGAGGTAAACCATGAGGTACCTCTTCAAGAAGGACATCTTCAAACTCCTGCAAAAGAGAAACAACGTTGCTCGGCAAAGTTCTGACAAAATCATTAGTACATAGAAGAGCCTCCTTGTACAGGAGTACAACAACGGGCTGGTGTGAAAATAATGCTCTCTTGATCTCACTTTTTTTTGCAACGAAATTGAATTTTTCCTCTTCTGCTCTCATTATGGCCGAAATCATCTCTCTTTCTTTTTCACTCTGATCAATGTTTTTCTCTCCTTTTTTTTTTTAAACTCTTTTTTTTCAATTTCGGTCTTCCTTTCTTTTTCCTTTTTCTTTTCATTTGATCTTGTAACTTTAATTGATCCTCCCTGACCGGTTTTGCAGTTAATGGCACAAGAGTAATGGGTTGCCCTTTAAGAGTGAAAGAATACTTATTTGTGAATCCATCATGCTTAAACCTCCGATCATACTACCGTGGTCTTCCCAACAATAAATGGCATGCATGCATGGGAACCACATCACATAGCACATCATCCTCATATTTGCCAATGGATAATGCCACCAACACTTGTCTTGTCACCTTGATTTCACCACATTCATTCAGCCACTGAAGCCAGTAAGGTTGAGGATGTTTCAAGGTAGTTAAGGCCAATTTTCCACCAAATAAGTGCTGGCTACGTTTGTGTAGCTCCCTCCATCGATAATGACACTGAAAACTTTGTTATTTACAAAACACCGAGTATGAAACAAGTTATCCCTTTGGTTACTTTCTTCCTCCTTAACCTGCACATTGAGGACTCGCCTTGTTACTAATAAATCTCCAGCCACAGCATTTTGCTCATCATCGGCATCCTCCAAAGATGGCATGTCAACATTTTCTACTTCTTCCTCATTCTCCGACTCAAGCTCGCCTTGAGCATTTATCACCATCACCCTTTTGTTTACACACTGGCTGGCTATGTGTTCCCGCCCCTGACATTTAAAACACTTAATATCACGGGTTTTAGAACTCGAAGCCTCGGTGTTACCTACAGTAGTGGCGGTCTTTGAGTTGGCACTCTTAGATGGTTCAAATTTTGGCTTATTTTGCAGCTGCTTGTCCCTTTTTGGAGTTGTCTTCCACTGACTGGTCATAGGTTGTCCCCTCCTAGCCAATCCCTTCCGTTTGAATTGCTCCTTCACCTTTATGGCTTGATGCACCATATCCGTTAATTCAACATAGTGCTACATCTCAACTATATCCGCAATCTCACGATTTAAACCGTGCAAGAACCTAGCCATTGTGGCTTCCCGGTCCTCTTCTACATTAGCCCGGATCGTAGCCACCTCCATCTCCTTGTAATACTCATCCACACTCTTGGAACCTTGAGTTAACCTTTGCAACTTTTGATACAGTCCCCTATAATAGTGATTAGGTACAAAACGCTTCCTCATTAGCATTTTCATCTCTTCCCAAGTGTCCATGGGTGGCTCTCTATTCCTCCTCCTATTAATCAATAATTGATCCCACCACACAATGGCATAATCAGTAAATTCAATTGCAGCCAACTTAACCTTCTTTATCTCCGAATAGTTGTGACAATCAAACACCATCTCCATTTTAGTTTCCCACTCTAAATAAACTTCAAGATCATTATTGCCTTGAAAAGATGGGATTTTAATCTTTATGTTTCCTAAATCATTATCCCTCCTAGGCCTACCCATCCTAGCTTCTCTATTCCCATACCCACGCTCAAACCTACCTCAGTTCACATATGGCTCATCAACTTCCTCCGACTTTGCCTCTTCGTCAACATTCCGCCATGGAACACGCCCACCTTGCTGCCTGTTGTGGATGTCATGTTGCTGGCCTCTAGGAGTTCCCGCTTCTACCCTATCCAATCTCTCATGAATAGGTTCAATTTCAGCCCTCAACATACGCCTCATCTCCCTTAACAGTGCTTGCATTTGGAGGTTCTGATGTTGTCGAAATTCTTCAGTTGTGTCTTCTTCTTGATTGTTGGCCATGTTTAAAATCAGCAAAACAAGGTTAGAATCCTCACAGGCCCTCCCTCACGTGTTTCACTCAAGAACTAATACACTCGCACTCGTGTTTTCACTCTAAATGGCTTTTACCCTCTTATGGTCTCACACACTCTTGCCTTTTTCCACTCTTTTGTGTCTTCTTTAGTTCTTAATCAAACTTCAAGAAACTAATTCAAAATAATCCAGCAGTAATTTAGAATGATAAACAACCAAAACTCATCAAAAAGGTCAAGAACTTGAATAAGGTGAGGAACAAGATTGAGAAATTTTCTTTTCTTTTCTTTTTTTCGTTTTTTTTTTTTTTGTTTCGTTTTTTTCTTTTTTGTGTAAGAAACAGGAAATAGAATGAAAATAAAAAGATAGGCAAACTTATCTTAGAACCAAAGTTCTGATACCAAATGATATGAACTCCACCAACAATTGTGATGAAACCCGATAACAATGATGGTTTGGAACCCCAAGATCGTTAGATAAGATTTGTTAAGCCTTGACCCGTCATCTAATCAGATGAAACACCAAGACTACGTTGGATTGAAAACGCCACACCAAGAATTCCTAAGAAACTCTCAAGAATCAAGGTGATAAGTTTGGTTGTTTGAACGCCACAAGATTAACTTGATAAGTTGAAGAGTTCTTTTAAGAACCAAGAAGAACACAAGACCTCACAAGGAGAATAGTTTTTCTGAAAACCAAAATTGATCTTTAAAATTCGTACTACCCATCTATATACCTGGAAAAACCCTCCAAGAATAGGCAAGTCCTAATTAAAGCTTTGAAAACAGCACAAAAATTAAGCAAAACAAGTTCCCACGTTTTTTTGGATTCTTGGACTTTTAAAGGCAGTCAAACAAGCTAAATGACTAGATTAATTTGCCTCTTCAAGTGCTTTGATGACATGGACTAAGCCTTGATTATTATTTGAGCCCACCATGGTCTTTTCAGAATCAGCCCAATTCTCTTGGACCAGCCCATTTAGTGCTTCCTTGAAACGTTTAGCTCTAAGTCTTGTAATTGGGCCACTAGGAAGTGACAAAGGGTAATGTGCAAATTCAACTCCATTTCCACGTGTATGATCAGCATGACCAGCTCCTTAATTTGCATCATGGTTGTTCATTGATTCCATTTATGCTAGGTACTTTGTCATCTTTGTCCCTCCTTTTAAACTCGTAGTTGTTAGCCTTGTGTCATTCTCTGTTGTTTCTGAGGAATTGTTTTCTCATAGCAACCATGTCATCCTCCTTGTCCGCAATCTTGTTCACCAGCCAATTAGAATAGTCAATGGTCATCCTTTGGAAGTGAACTTTAACAAAGGATTGATCCACTCGCTCAGCCATCTCTAAGCTTAACAACATGTTCCTTATAGAATTAGGATTTGTCTCCACAGGAGTGAAAGGTTTTCTTCTTTTTCCACCAGGCATTCCTTGCTCATATTGGATTTGCCTTAAAAGTCTATCCGCTTTATAGAAATTTGCTCTCCTTAATCCAATTAGGAAGATGTGATTTGATCCCGAGAACTGCAGTAAAGGAGGTGGTCACTTCCACCAATAACAATTCCATCAACTTGAACACTGGATTTTTTTTGTTTAGAAATTCACATAGTCACTTTCAGTTTGACACTTGGTTTTGAGGACAGTCCTACAGAGGAAATTGCCAGGACCATAATCAACAACAGTAGGCGTGGCGAGCATGTCTAGTCTTTCCATCAACCATATCTACAATGTCAAGGGACTCCATAAAAAGTTTTGTGACTCTCCACCATGAAATACAAAGTCCAATCCTAAATGGGTTTCTGCTAAGATCAGAGAAATAGGATTATCACCATCCTTAACCTGACTCACAATGCCTATGGCTCGAGCGTCCACAAAATCGGGCTTCCAGAGTGAAGCAAAAATTTTCCCACAAAGCAAAGATGATAGGCCAAAAATGTATTGATTCCTTTGGCAAATTAATTAATTAATTATCCAAGTTAATTAATTAAGTCAATTTAACATGCAATAAGCTGTTAGGATTTGTGCCCTAAAATCCAATTTATTGGCATGTGATAAATAATAAAATTATTTAATTATATGAAACTATTTATACATTGTATGTGATTTAGTCACAAAAGATGTAAGTCACAAGTTCTTTGTAAACTAAAAATATAGTTCGTAGTAGGTGATGAAATTGGGCGTTTCATCAGTGAAGACTATAACACATCAACTAAGATGATTTGGCTTGATCATGGAAGTAGAGACTTGTAGTTGATGTGTTGATGTGTCTTAAGAGTTAAGACATATTGAACTGGACCGCTATGAGATTAATTATTCAATCAACAACTGTCACTTGAATAATTAATCTCACGACTTCTAATTTCATAGACTCTCAATTCTGAGAGAGTAGTGAATCTGATCATGAAATGTAGGTTACTTTGATATATCAGGAGTGAGATATAATATTCACGGTTAAAACCTCAGTATGTTGGGTAACAACAAGTAGTGTTGAGGGAACACATATTCTCAAGATGGAATCCATAGTCTCTTTTGTGGAAACACGAAATATCCCCTTGAGATAAGTTTAATGAAAACTGGTTATTCAGTGCGCCCACTCTAGTAAGAAGTTACTAAAGCTTATATTTATTGAAATTGGATTTCAATAAATGTGAATAACTAAAAGATTAAATTGGGTACTCAAGGATAAAATAGTTGTTACAAAATGACAGTTGATTATGACTATGTTCACTATGGATATTTCATGGAGGGGTCAAATGATATTATTAGAGGCTCGGGATATAATTTATTAATAAGACCTAAAGTGCAATTATATTTATATAGTGGTTAACTTTGGACTTGTCAAGAGTTAACAGAAAAGCCCAAGGCCCATTAGAGCTATTGTCTTATTGGTCCCTTTTGGTCCCACTCCAAGCCACACACTAAAACCTAATTGGAAAGGCCCAATAGGCCAGCACAATTAGATAATCAGTTAGTGATAAAGGGAGAAACATACATAATTTTTTATGAGAAAGAAACATAATTGTGAAATGGTGTGTGTGTGTGTGGTTAGAAGCCACTCGATTATTCTCCCTTGTAAACTAATTGAGAGACCACACTTCTTAGGTGTAAAGTGGAATTGGGGTGAAGATTGAAAGTGTTTCCAAGTACTTCTAATCTTTTGTTTTGAATTTCACCATACCAAGGTACGTTATCTTGTTCTTAAATTCTGAAATTTACATAGTGCATGTTATCAATCATAAATGAAATAGATTCATGTTTGTTGCTTTCGCTGTGTGTTTTGTATGAAATACAAAACCAAATTTACCAACATAAGCGTGGTAGCACAAAAAAATCACTAACTAAGTTAAAATACAGCAGAAAATAAATTTGACACGGTGGTTTGTTTACGAATGGAGAAAACCTTCGAGGCAAAACCCCACCGGGTGAATTTAAGGTCACCATTCTTGAGAATCCATTATTATCAAAACAAGTGGTTACAAGTAAAAGAAATCCGAGTACTTAACACCAACCTACAGTTGAACCCTTACCCCCAATACCTAATTGAACTTGTATTGTAGCGACAATCTCTCTTTTCAATGCATGAATCCCAGGACGTGACTAACCAATGATGCACGGATCCCAGTACGTGACTAATACACCAACTTGAGGAAGATGTTGGTTACAAAGTTCTTCAGTTCATAACATGAAGTCAAGAAGCTACTTGGTCAAAAAACCCTTGGCGCATAGATACAGTAGCTTCTCTAGAGAGAATGATGAACTAGGTCACAATATGCTTGAATTCTGTTTGCATAATCTTGTGCATAATGCGACGGCCTTTAAAATAAACTTTATATATGTCTAGGGTTGTGAGAAAAGAAACCCTACACAAATACTCAAGGATATATGTGTAATCAGATCTAGAAATTCTGATTTTGTAATTCTCGACAGATAAAGCTTGTGTCGAGCTTCAACATTAAATCTTGATAGATAGGCTTTTGTCGAGACATCTGTCGAAATTTAATGAACAACGCTTGCTCACTTGTTTCTTTGAAAGATTTCCATGGTTTTAACACTTGAATTAAACAACATGTTTCTCGAAGTCTTAAACTATCCTAGTATTGGAAATATGCATGTACACAAGGGAAAATAAACGGATCTACTTCATTCGCAATTGATAACATGCACGATGTAAATATCAGAATTCAAGAACAAGAGAGTGTACCTTGGTGTGGTGAATTTCAAAACAAAGATAGGAAGTACTTGGGAATACTTTTAATCTTCACTCATATTCCACTTTATGCCCAAGAAGTGTGGTCTCTTAATCAGTTTCAAAGGGAGAATGATAAAGTGTCTCTTAATCTGTATGTTTCTCTCTTAATATCTAATTGATTATCTAATTGGGCCGGCCTTTTGGGCCTTTCCAATTGGGCTTAAGTGTGTGGCTTGAAGTGGGACCAAAATGGACCAATATGACACTAGCTCCAACGGGCCTTGGGCTTTTCTGTCAACTCTTGAAAAGTTCAAAGTTACCATTAACTATATTTAATACTACTATATAAATATAGTTGCACTCTAGGCCTTATTTATAAATTATATCCCAAGACTTTATTATACATGCAACCCCTTCATAAAATATTCGTAGTAATACAAAGTCGTGAATGTAGACTGCCACTTTGTAAATTACTACATCTTAATTCCTTGAGTACCCGGTTTAATCCTTTATGTTATTCATCATATATTTATGAAATTCAATTCCATAAATATATACTTTAATAACTCCTTATTAAAGTAGTTAGGCCTAACATTTTGAATAACCAAACCTATTAAACTTATCTCAAGGAAATATTTTATATCTCCATTAAGGAACTATGAATTCCATCTTGAGAATATATGTTCCATCAACACTAAATGTGGCTGCCCAACATACTGAGGTATTGACCGTTACATTAAGTCATACATAATGTCATACATAATAATATACATAGCATAATATAATAGGATTTAAAAGCACTATTCCTAACACCTAGATCTATCCAATTACAAGTAAAGTGCATTTTGTCAAAGGATTAGCCAATTACATCAAATATGTCCCTAACAATCTCCCCCTTTGGAAATTCGTGAAAAGACCACAACAAACAAATGAATCATGAGAGAAGTCTTAAATCACTAAACTCATAATCACTTGTTGAAAATACAAGAACAAATCTAACCCTAACACAAACTCTTGAAAAACTTTGCAAGAAGAGAGTTCATGGCATGGTAGACTTTAACAACTTGTCTTTTTGAAACACTTAAACAATACTCATCAAGGCATCTTGTGTGAAACAAAAATAAAAGATTACATACATAAAGAAACATGTGTATAAAGAGAGAAAAGAAACATCACATGGAGAGAAAGGTGAAGAAGGAAAAGATGGAAAAATGTATGTCAAAAGATAAGTACAATGTATGTCAATAGATAAATGGTCACTAGACCAGTATACATGAGGTAAATGTAAAGAAGGAAAAGAAAATATATAAGAACCTCACTACATCCCTAAAAAATGTGATGAGAATCAACAAGCATTCAAGGATCCATTGCATGTTCCAGTTGGGCCTATTACAAGAACAAGATCCAAGAAGATCCAAGAAGCACTTAATGGGCTGATTCAAGAGATTTGGGCTGATTCTAACGCAAGACATTCCAAGCTTGGCCCAAAGGAAGATGAAAGTGTAATAAATTTAATTCAAGCTATTTAGGGCTGATCTGGCTTAATTGGGAGTGATTTATGGCATGAATTAATAGCTGATTGACTTTCCAGCTCTATATCAGTTAAGACAGATTTTTTCCTATTTTGGATCTGCTAATTTCAGACCAAATCAACTTTTATTTAGGGTTTTATTATTTAGTACGTTTTTTTAGGGGTTTTCCTTGTTTTTTAGGTGCATTTAATGCTTTTAGGTCAAATTTGATTCCTGATATAGTAAGGTATCAATTAGGAGTTATTTTAGAATATATTTTCTTGTCTGTCAAGTTTTATGGAGCCCTTAAATAGGCTCTGAAGTCTGTAAACGCTTTTTTTAGAGAATATTATTGAATAAAAATCAGAAAAGGTGAGGTTTTGCTCTCTTTTGGTTCTTCAAAAACTGTGAACTTATCAAGGATTCTTCCTTGTGGCGTTCAAACTTTATACCTTTGGTTCGTGATTCTTTATAATCATTGGGTCAAGGTCAACTTATACCTTTGGTTCGCGTTTCGATTATAAACGTTGGGTCAAGGTTTCTACCATAAATCTGATTTTTAGCTTTCCTGGGTTAAATATTCCAATATTTTTGTTGGGTCTCAAAGCGTGTCGATTGAGGTTCGCATCAAAATGTATAGACATTCCCCTTAACAAGAATGTCCTATACTAACTCTCCCCCTAGGTACAAGACTACTTTCATCTCAAAACTACTCCCCCTTTTTGTCACGTATAACATAGGGCAAGTCACTAAGAGGGTGTCATCTCGTCATCACTGGAAGAGATTGCATCCTCATCACCTTCATCATATCCTCACCATCCTCATCTACCGAAGCCTCTAGAGAAGGAGAAGGAGAAGCTGCAAAGCCACCAAGGCGAGTCTGTCGTCGTGCTATACGACCAACACTGGTATTCACTTGACACAACGCATCAGAGAGAGTGTCAAGGCGAGTATCCATGCGTTGAAACTATGCCATGATATCCTCTAGGGTCACACCACCAGTTGAGGAGGAAGGAGCAGAGGTGGAAGGAACAGCAGAAGCTGCAGAACTGGTAGACTCCATACTTGGCCGCTTCGGTTGAAGTTGAGCCTCGCTTTTCTAAACATAACCGACGTCAATGGACCCCATGGTGGTGAAGTAAGGAGAATCAAAATGAGAATGGAAAAGTGGTGAAGGATCCGCGTGATAGCATAAGGAAAGATGAGCTTATCACGGGTCGTTGTATCCTGATAAACATCAAGGATAGAAGTGATAAAATAAGTCGTAGCCGTAGCCGAAGAAACCCACAGCCAGGGTAGTCAGAATGCACTACCCTAAGTATGTGTAGTACCTTGGATATAAGATCCAGAGTAACTACAATACACATACCTCGAATGAAAGTAGCAAATTGAGGCACAAAGGTATCAATGTCATGTATATTGGAGTAAAACTCCTGTATAATCATGACGGGACACCTCAACGGACTCTCACAAAGAGAAGCCCAACCTCGGGTCTGAATGATGGTGGGGAGAGGAGTGTCGAAAAAGTTCAACAGAATTACCTGGCATTCCAGATGAATGCCACATCTCTAAAAGTTCTTTGAGAATTCCTTTCAGGCCTTCTTATCATGGAATCGAACATAAAGAGGGGGAAGATCATAAGAAGAAAACCCACAACCTCAAAGATGGTTTTGAGCCGGAGTAAAATTGCGTTTGGGTTCCATGATGCAGTCTATCAATCAAAGAGAAAGAGAAACACACATCACAAACTAGAAATAGAAAGGAAAGAAAAGAGACGTATGCATGAAATATGCATGAACATGTGACGCGCAAAATTTATGTGCATCATGGGCAAAACCCAATCCAAACCTACCAGCACACAATCCACATGTAATCAAACACACATCTAAAATGCATGAAACATGGTTATAATGTGATGAGAATGCAATGCATGATCATATAACATCAATTTCACAAAATCCAACCCAAAAAATCTCAAGAAAAACTCAGAAATCCCAAATTTTTTGAAAAACCCTAAAAACCTAGGTCTAAATGCATGAATGCATGAAAAAGAGAGATAAAGAAGACTTACCAAGTGTTTCAAGCTTGGAAAAAAAAAAAAAAAAAGAAGAAGATGGGTAGAGGGATTTGAGTGAAAAAAATGTGTTTGGAGGGAAAGAAAAAGGTTTTTAGTCGAGAGAGAGAAGAGAGAAATGAAATCTGATTCATGCTTTTCTCAGCCTATATAAGGAAATCGCAGCTCGATGGATCAAAGTATTTGTTGAGATCTATCGAGCACTAAATATCGATAGAAGTGAATCTGTCAAGGTGCTATCGATGGAAAAAATACCTCGATGGATTGAGAAGCTGTCGAGAATCTATCGACCAGATAGAAAGTTTCTCGGTGGATCGAAGAAGCTGTCGAGCATATATCGAGAAGAAACTCAGAAACCTCGATGGATCGAGATTGCGTCAAGAGCTGTCGAGACAAGAAGAAAAAGGAACTTGATAGAAGTAAAATTTGTTGAAGATCTGTCGAGAAACTGTCGATCTTGAAGAAAAGGAGTTTTTCAAGGAGGAAAAATACATAAAGATGAATGCAACATATTAAACATATTAATCTCTCAAAACATCTCTCAACATATATGCAAAACATTCAAAGATCCAAACACACACGCACACACTAAACAAGTCTAACCAATTTTATATTTAAAAAACAAGTTAAGACAATTTAGTGAGCATTTATTAACACAAGCATTCCTTGTGATGGCCAAATCACAGTGTACCTACACATGTATCAAATGTAGTAAAGAATTTTTATGTGTTGTGTGTGAAAAACATAGCAAGTGTGCAAAAGTTTCTCATATTATGACGATTTAAGATATGAGAAAATCAAATACACTCACACACAATCATAACAACTTGATGGGGACTATCACCTTCAAGGTACATCCTATAACTCCCACATCTCCTAGAATCACGCTTGCAACCACATTTAAAAGCATTTTGATTCTTTTTGCTTTTATTTTTCTTTGCATATTTTTCTTTTTCTTTTTGAGCATAGCATGCATGGTCATATAAGGGAGAGAAGAAATACCAAATTATGTAAGCTCAAACATCACAATTTTGCTATGCGGAAGCACATAGATGTTATACATGATTGGCGGGTTTTAGTGGTGAAATGGTTATTTATGCCTTTCTCTTAGGGTTTTTTAGTCCTTCCAGTAAAAAAGAGTGATTAAGTGCTAAGCATAAGACATTATTTAATCGTACTCATCGCAAACACGAGCCACAAAGCTCACTTGCTTAGTTGTGCATTAAAGTGCTCATCTAAGCTACAAAAGATACAAAGTTTAGAAAACTTTGCTTCAATGGCTATCCAAGGTACGCAAGTACCAATATACACATACACACACTGTTTTTGTATTTTTTTTTTTTGTACTTTTTTTTATGAAAAAAAAAATAAAGCAAAACTGAAAACAAACAACCAAAAACATGGTAAACACACAAAGCATGAAACTAGACTGACTCAAAAATAGGAAAGCATAACAAACAAGTAATGCATAACCATAAAGGGAGAGAGAGAAAAAGTGACTAAATCACTTTGAGCTTTTTTCCTCCCTCACCTTGGAAGAACCTTTCCTTTGAGTGAACCTTTGATTCGGTGGTGAGGGGGAAGAATTGAAACTGTTCAAGTTCGAAAGGAACTTGAGGGCCTTGAAAAGATCTCCAAGAGGGGCCAGAGAGGATGGAAACTGATTCTGGTTTCCGAACGAGAGCATACTATTGCTTTGTTGAGTGGCTAACCACTAGTAGAAATTTGGATGAGTATGCCCTGAAGCTCCACAGTGATGACAGAATTGTGGCTTCTTTGGTTAAGACTTCTTACTTTTAGCCTTATTGTCTTTCTTAGCCCTAGAGTTTCTAGTCTCTTTCTTCTCTATCTCAAGGGGTGCTCTTTGAATAGATTTACCCTTGTCCATGTTCTCACTAACTATATCAGTTTTAGATTCATTGTTCTTAGAATTAACATTATTAGCATGTGAGACAAAGACAGCTCTACTAGAACAAGCAATATGAAAATAGTTAGAAAGTTCATACCCCAAGCCAATCCTGTCAAAAGCTGATTTCTGGAGGTCAGAATTTCATCTAGCATTGCACTAGAAGTCCTTTCCAATTGAGATCTAACTTGGTTGGCTTCATCAACCTTAGTACAGAGCTCCTCTCGTTCTAGCTCCATTTCACTAAGCTTCTTAGTAGACAACCAATACAATTTCTCATGCTTTTCAGACACTTTGTATAACTTTGCATAGGCTATATGGATGTCATCCTGATCATCCATCTTCTCGAACTTGGATTCCACCAAGTCCTCTTCTTCATTCACTTCTTCTACGATCCCCTCAGTAGGACCCACTATGGCTGATGTAGGACACAATTCACTGTTTAATTATTATAATTTATTATTTTTGGTATTTTTATGTAAAAACGTTATTTTAGGTTTAGGTGATTTAATTCCTTGTTTTTAGGTGCATTTAATGCTTTTTAGGTCAAATTTGATTCCTAATATGGTAAGGTATCAATTAAGAGTTATTTTAGAACATATTTTCTTGTCTATCAAGTTTTATGGAGCCCTTAAATAGGCCTTATGCTTGTAAACGTTTTTTTGATAGAAAATTATTGAATAAAAAATCAGAAAAGGTGAGACTTTGCTCTCTTTTGGTTCTTCAAGAACTGTGAACTTATCAAGGATTCTTCCTTGTGGCGTTCAAACTTTATACCTTTGGTTCCTGATTCTTTATAATCATTGGGTCAAGGTCAACTTATACCTTTGGTTCGCGTTTCGATTATAAACGTTGGGTCAGGGTTTCTATCATAAATCTATTTTTAGCTTTCCTGGGTTAAATATTCCAATATTTTTGTTGGGTCTCAAAGCGTGTCAATTGAGGTTCGCATCAATGGCAGTGAAACCCTTCAAGATTCCCTCATCATCACAGTCATCTAACTCAGCATCAGGTTTGGTGTCACTCAAGGGAGTAGCAAGAGCCTTGCTTTTCCTAGTTGACATGAGATATGTTGGACATTCTTGTTTTATGTGTCCAAAACTTTGACATCCAAAGCACTTTGGTTCGGAGGGAATGGTGTACCGACCATCATCCTTCTTCCTTCTATCCTGACTTTTAAATTGAGAAGAACTGGATTGCTTGTGGTCCTTGTCAAAGTCGAAAACATTGACATTCTTGATGAACTTCTTGAATTACCTTATGATGTAGGACTTCATCTTAGAATCTTCGTCGTTTGAAGATTCATCTGTCTCATTACTATTGGCCTTTAGTGCCATGCTCTTACTTTTACTTCCCTTCTCGAGTCTAGTCAAACCCAATTCATAAGTTTGCAAGTTGCCAACCAACTCCGTTAAAGGAATAGAATTAATATCCTTTGATTCTTCAATGACAGTGATCTTGGCATGAAATCTCTCAGGCAAAGACCTTAGCACCTTTCTTACAACCTTGGGTTCGAGAATGATTTCCCCAAGATTCAAGGCTGAGTTGACTATGTCCTTTAGCTTGGTATAGAACTCATTAAACGACTCATTCTCTTTCATTTTTATCTCCTCAAAGCTAGTAGTGAGCCTTTGGAGCTTTGAATCCTTGACATCCTTTGTCCTTTCATAGGTTGTTTGGAGGATAGTCCAAGCTTCCTTAGTAGTTTCAGTTCAGGATATCTTCTTGAACTCCTCATTAGTCACCACTAAATAGTGCATTCGATGCTTTGCTGTTGAAGTTTGCCTCTTTGATCTTGGCATCATCCTAATCAGCTGGCGCTTCCTTTGGCTTAGTCCAGCTAATCTCCATAGCTTGCCACACCTTTTTATCTAAAGATTAGAAGAAAGCTCTCATGCGTACTTTCCAGTATGCATAGTTAATGCCATCAAATAAATGATGTATAATAAGAGATTGTCATTTATCCATGACAAGTAAAGGTTAACGGATCACATAGCAAAGATTAACCCTAATCAGAGTGTGCCTGCTCTTATACCACTTGATAGGCCAAAAATGTATTGACCTCTTTGGTAAATTAATTAATTAATTATCCAAGTTAATTAATTAAGTCAATTTAACATGCAATAAGCATGGTAGCACAAAACAATCACCAACTAAGTTAAAATGCAGCGGAAAATAAATTTGACACGGTGATTTGTTTACGAATGGGAAAAACCTTTGAGGCAAAACCCCATTGGGTGAATCGAAGGCCACCACTCCTGAGAATCTACTATTATCAAAACAAGCTGTTACAAGTAAAAGGAATCCCAGTACCTAATACCAACCTACAGTTGAACCCTTACCCCAATACCCAATTGGATTTGTATTATAGCAGCACTCTCTCCTTTCAATGCACGAATACCAATACGTGACTAACCAATGATGCGTGGTTCCCAATACGTGACTTACACACCAACTTGAGGAAGATGTTAGCTGCAACGTTCTTCAGTTCATCAACATGAAGATCAAGAAACACATTGGTCACAAAACCCTTGGCGCACAAACACAGTAGCTTAACTAGAGAGAGTGATAAACTAGGTCACAATATGCTTGAATTCTATTTGCATAATCCTGTGCATAATGTGACGGCCTTTAAAAAAAGCCTTATATATGTCTAGGGTTGTGAGAAAAGAAACCCTACAAAAATACTCAAGGATAAGCGTGTAATCAGATCTGAAAATTTTGATTTCGTAATTCTTGACAGATACAGCTTGTGTCGATCTTCAACATTAAATCGCAATAGATAGGCTTCTGTTGAGATTTAATTAACATTGCTTCTTCACTTTGTTTCTTGAACAAATTTCCGTGGCTTTTAACACTTGACTTGAACAACATGTTTCTCAAAGTCTTAAACCATCCTATATCTACCCAATTACAAGTAAAATGCATTTTGTCAAAGGATCAGCCAATTACATCAAATATGTCCCTAACATAAGAGCTAACCCAAAATTCCTTTGCATGTTGTCAATCACTCCATGAGTACATTTATTAATCAGTCTTGAAAGAACTGCACGAAGATCACCTTATGCTTTTTCAATCATACTATTGGTAACTGAAGTAGGAAGTCCTAGAGCATTAGACAAAATTTCCCTATGTCTAGGATTACAAGAAACTGCTATAGATTTCTTGCTAGGATCATAACTCAGAATAGCTAAAAATTCTTCAATTGTTTAACAAAGTTCAACAGTTTTAAACTAGAACACATGATTTTCAGTATCCCAGAACTTCATAGTAGCACGGTGGAAATCCCACTTGATCTTGACATTCCTCAAAGACTTGATTCCTTCTAGTTTGTAGGCTGTCAAATTGGTCTTGGTACTAAAATCAAGGCAACGAACCCATCTGTTGATATCATGAAATGTCGAATGAGGAAAATTTTGATTGTTAGCCATGGATAACTCTTGCTTGTGATAATTGTGTCTTGCTAACCTTGATGCAGAGATTTGTTTGCAGGATAGATGCTAAAATAAGCTACCTCAGTCCTTAACCAGGTTTTTATAAGTTTCAAAAGTTTGTAGCTGACTAGGAAAGTGTTTCATGGTGTTAAATGGAGAAAATATTTTTCCAAAAACCCAAAAACAAAAAAGACACGTTGGAAAAGCACAAGGAATCGGCCTGAAATTGGGTGTGCCTATTGGCACCTTACAGTGTCAGTTGGCACTTCCTAAGTGCCAATCGGCACTCTCCAAGTGCCAATCGACACTCCAAGAGTGCCGATTGGCACCCATCTCAACCGAGTCCCAAATTACCCTGTTTAGTGTTTTTAGACACTTCCTGGGTCCATTTTGACTTTGTTTCGCTAAAAGAAATTGGTTATGCAATAAAGTTTCTCAAAGATTTCCATGGATTGTCAAACTGGGGCATTTAGACATGTCTTGTCCATTTGTTTTTTTTTTTTTTTTTTTAAATTACTTGCATCATTGGTTTCAAAAAAGGGAAAAGGAAGAAAAATTAATCAAATCAAGATTTTCCAAGGTCATGCATTCATCTCTTAATCTAGGGGCATTCAGCTATGCCTTATCCCTTCTTTCTGGAACAAGTAAAAATCACTCACTCCTTTTCCAAAAAAAAAAAAAAAGAGAGAGAAATTATTTTAAAAAATGAATGGTTATCATGCATAAAGTTTTCAAACTAGGGCCATTTGGCTGTGCCTCATTCAAGTAAGTGCAAATCCCATCAAAAGTGGTCGGATAAGTTCAAATTGTTTAATACAAGACTTCATTAGGTGAATTCTAAACTTGGCTCATCTAAATTTTCAACAAGATCAGAAACAATCCAAAGGTAAAGAGATAAAAGTAGAAATTAATACAAATTGTCTAAGGAGTACTTTCGTGCCTTTGCAAGAAAATTAAAATACACGCCAAGAATCATTCGGACTCTAGGTCCGCCTGTGGGAAGATCTCCTAGATCCACATCTAGAGGATCCACCCATAGTGTTTCCTTCCTAACTTGCATACAATCGGGATTCTTGTTGTCGGTTCTGAAGTTCAAGATTTTTGATCCTCTCCTCCAAAGATCTTGTGTTGGTATCAGCCAATGCCATTTGGTATTCTAAAAAATTAACAGAGACAAGTGTTAGATCCATTATCATGGAAGTTCAAGCAAAAACACTTATAAAGCAGCATTTTATACCCAGTTCACTTCATTGGGCACATATTGAGAAGATTGAGTGTGCGCTACCAGTTGCAAGAAAATGAGGATAAGTCTCCATGAAAGAACTAGAAGAGCCGCTAACATGGCTAGGAGGGGGATTCTCTTCTTCCTCTTCCTCCTCTTTTGAAGATGAACCCTAAGAGTGCAACATATAGATATTGTCACAAAAGCTGAAATATGGAAGATGAGCATACAAGATGAAATGCAACTTGACTCCAAAAAGAAAGAAAGATACCGAGGTTATGGGAATGCCAGCTAGATACCCCTGCAATTAAGTCTTAAAAAATTCAAGATAATCTCCTGGTATCCCTAAAACAACATGGCCAACTCGAGCACGAGCAATTTCTTCATTAGCTAGAAGGTTAGCAAACCAGATGGAGGGACAAGGATGAACTGGAATTGTCGCAGAAGGGTATACATGTTGAACTTGAGTGGTCACCAAGATACCAATACCTCCCATGGCCACACTTAAACAATACTTGATGACCATTCAGCTCTTGAGCCCATTCACACTCAGCCTACTCCTCACATCCAAGCCAAGGATCCAAAGACATCTGAAAATCACAAAGAACCTCATAATGAAAAGAAACCAAACCACATAGCACAAAAAGAAAACAAAAAACCTTAACCAAACAGAAAATCCCATAAAAAAAAAAAAAAACAAAACTCACATCAACGATAGTCAAGTTGTCAATCACCATATGCCAAACTTGCAAAGAACACTTGGAAGGCCTTGATGAAGTGATGTTAACACTTGGGCAGCTAACAGAGAAACCTCGGATACATGTCACCAACACCTCCCAAAACTTGAGGACCAACCCTAAAATATTCATACATCCAAACTTGAAAAAATCAACATACATTGTCAACAACACAACTGTTAGGATTGGTGCCCTTAAATCCTATTGTATGATGCTAAGTATGTTATTATGTATGACATTATGTATGACTTAATGTTGTGATTAATAAAGTTGTTTTATTATAATCTAAAATAATGGTAACATGAATATACGAAAATTATCATATAGTCCATGAGATGCATAGTATGTGATTTAGTCACAGAAGATATAAGTCACATGATGAGAATCAACAAGCATTCAAGGATCCATTGCATGTTCCAGTTGGGCCTATTACAAGAGCAAGATCCAAGAAGATCCAAGAAGCACTTAATGGGCTGATTCAAGAGATTTGGGCTAATTCTAATGCAAGACATTCCAAGCTTGGCCCAAAGGAAGATGAAAGTGTAATAAATTTAATTCAAGCTATTTAGGGCTGATCTGGCTTAATTGGGAGTGATTTATGGCATGAATTAATAGCTGATTGACTTTCAAGCTCTATATCAGTTAAGACAGATTTTTTCCTATTTTGGATCTGCTAATTTCAGACCAAATTAACTTTTATTTAGGGTTTTATTATTTAGTTCGTTTTTTAGGGTTTTTCCTTATTTTTTAGGTGCATTTAATGCTTTTAGGTCAAATTTGATTCCTGATATGGTAAGGTATCAATTAGGAGTTATTTTAGAATATATTTTCTTGTCTGTCAAGTTTTATGGAGCCCTTAAATAGGCACTGAAGTCTGTAAACGTTTTTTTAAAAGAAATTTATTGAATAAAAATCAGAAAAGGTGAGGCTTTGCTCTCTTCCTTGTGGCGTTCAAACTTTATACCTTTGGTTCATGATTCTTTATAATCATTGGGTCAAGGTCAACTTATACCTTTGGTTCACGTTTCAATTATAAACGTTGGGTCAGGGTTTCTATCATAAATCTGATTTTTAGCTTTCCTGGGTTAAATATTCCAATATTTTTGTTGGGTCTCAAAGCGTGTCGATTGAGGTTCGCATCATTTGGTATCAGAGCACAGGTTCTAAAATCAGTTTCCTATCCCTTTATCTTTTGTTTCCTGTTATCATCCTTTCTTGTTTCTTTTGTGTCTTCATTCATCGTTCTTATTTTTTTTGTCTTTGTTGAAGTGCACTAGGTTAAAATCGTGCAACCAGCTCCAACAAAAAAAAAAAAAACGTGAAAAAAAAGACATCTGAAAGGAAATAGCAAAAAAAAAAAAAAAAAAAAAAAAAATTGTTTGTAGTTTCGGTTCTCTCAGACCAAAATATTTTTTTCTTTTGTCTTCTTCCATTGATTTGGTATTTCTATCATATTTTCTTGCCATTGGTATTTGTTTTAACACTACAAGTTGAATTTCTTGATCAAGTTTATTAGTTCATTGTAGAACTAAAAAGGCGAAGCTACGAGTGGAAAAGGCAAGAGAGTGTGAGACTAATATCGGGAAAAAACAAATTTAAGAGTGAAACATGAGTGGGAGTGACATAATTTGTGTGCAAACACGTGAGGGAGTGTTGTGAGGAATTATTTCTAACAATTCTTTGTTCTTTCAAAAGTATGTCTTTCAGGTGTGAAACATCAAATAGGGAAGGAGGGGAGGAGTCGTCCATCATTTTGCAGGCTATGCAACAACAATTTGAACGTATGAACGTGATGTTTAATGAGATTCGAGATCGGATGGATAGGCAAGACAAAGTTATTTCTACTTTGCGTGAGGAGCGTCCCCAAAAAGGCCCAAATGCTAGAAGGCAAGAAAGGCGTTCTCACATGAATGATTCTGATGACTACCACGAGGATGAGTTTGAAGAGGAAGAAGATCAATCTTCATTGAACAATGAAGGCAGGTTTGTGCCAAGGAGAGAAAGGCGTGGTAAAGGTTTCCGAAGAGGGCTAAGATGGCAAGACGGGACTGACAGGAACCTAGGAAACATAAAAATGAAGATACCAGCATTCCAAGGGAAAAATGATCCAGAAGCATACTTGGAGTGGGAGAAGAAGGTGGAGTTAATCTTTGAGTGCCACAACTACTCCGAGGAGAAAAAGGTAAAACTCGCTGCCATTGAGTTTACTGACTATGCTATTACATGGTGGGATCAACTTGTGATGAATAGAAGGAGAAACCGTGAGAGGCCTATTGAGAGTTAGGAGGAAATGAAG
>JACAVU010000001.1:49820086-49847586 GCA_014183005.1 Castanea mollissima
TATACCTTTGGTTCACGTTTCAATTATAAACGTTGGGTCAGAGTTTCTATCATAAATCTGATTTTTAGCTTTCCTGGGTTAAATATTCCAATATTTTTGTTGGGTCTCAAAGCGTGTCGATTGAGGTTCGTATCATCACAAGTTCTTTGTAAACTCAAAATTTTAGTTCGTAGTTGGTGATGAAATTGGGCGTTTCATCTACGAAGACTATAACTTATCAACTAAGATGATTTCTCCTGATCATGGAAGTGGAGACTTCTCGTTGATGTGTTGATATATTTTAAGAGTTAAGACATATTAAACTGGACCGCTGTGAGATTTATTATTCTCCTAACGACTGTCAAATGAATAATAAATCTCACGACTTCTATTTGCATGAACTCTTAATCCTAAGAGAATAATGGACATGATCATGAAATGTAGGTTGTTTTGATATATCAGGAGTGAGATCTAAGGTAACGGTCAAAACCTCAGTATGTTGGGCGGCCACATTTAGTGTTGATGGAACATGTATTCTCAAGATAGAATTCATAGTCTCTTAACGGAGATACAAAATATTCCCTTGAAATAAGTTTAAAGGGTTTGTTATTCAGAATGTTAGGTCTAACTGCTTTGGTAAATAGTTACTAAAGTTTATATATTTATGGAATTGTATTTCATAAATATATAATGAATAATGTAAATGATTAAACTGGGTACTCAAGGATTAAGATGTAGTAATCTACAAAGTGGCAGTCTATATTCATGACTTTGTATTACTACGAATATTTTATGAAGGAGTTGTATGTACAATAAAGTTTTGGGATATAATTTATAAATAAGGCCTGGAGTGCAATTATATTTATATAGTGGTATTAAATATAATTAATGTTAACTTTGGACTTGTCAAGAGTTGACAGAAAAGCCCAAGGCCCATTGGAGCTAGTGTCTTATTAGTCCCTTTTGGTCCCACTCCAATCCACACACTTAAGCCCAAATGGAAAGGGCCAAAAGGCTAGCCCAATTAGATAATCAGTCAGATACAAAGAGAGAAACATACCAAATTTTTCCGTAGAGAATTTTGTAAGAGAGAACACGATTGTGAAATGGTGTGTGTGAGAGTGAGACACTCTAACATTTTTCCTTAGTGGAATTGGAGTGAAGATTGAAAGTGTTCTCAAGTACTTCGAATCTTCGGTTTTAAAATTCACCACTCCAAGGTACACTATCTTATTCTTATATTTTGAAACTTACATGGTGCAGGTTAACATTTATGAATGAAGAATATCTGTTGTTTTTCCGCTGCGTACATGTATATTTCCATCAACAACAACCAAAATGACTTTCCAAAACCCACACATAGCCTAAAATTCAAAACCTCACTAGCCAAGCAACTGGTGCACCTCCTAAGCTTGAGAGACTACGCCGAGAAAGTTGGGTCATGAAATGCAAGAGGGTTACATAAGCCATGCCACCCCAATCATAATTTTTGATCTGGCTAATATCCCTCAGACTCAACAAGTAGCACAAGCTCACAGTACTACCCAAGTCTCAACATAAGAGAGTTCTAACGAAGAGAAGCATGAACATGCGAGTGCCGGTTTCTACAGTCTTACAGTTCTCAATATTGTTGTTCAGCCACACGAAGGAGACATTCTTGCTCTTCAGTTTTGAAGGAATCACACCCAAAAGACTTTTAATCACTTTTGAAGTAAGGAAATCATTGACTTCAATTCTTTCACCAATCAATCTTAAGCCAATAATGGCTGAGAAGTCATAAGGTGTTAACATCACTTCACCAATGCCTGGAAATGGAAATTGCAAGTGGTGTTCCAAAACCGCTCTAACAAAGTAAGGAGTACCTGGAGATCTTTGTACTCATGGGTATCATGATTCAATAAAGCTTGGAAAAAAAGTCTGGAAGCCTGCTTCGTCAATGATGTTCTTAATATCCGGAGATAATATCTCCCATATGCCTTTCAGCATCTAGAGGCTACCTCGACTCTTAAGGTTCTGCAAAACAAAGTTTAGTCAATCATTGAGATGACCACAGAATTTCCAACCAAAATCTCATGTCCACCAAAAAATTTTCGATGTCCCAAAATTTTTTTCCAATGTCCGACCAACAAATAAAATCCCATGTCCAATGAAAAAAAATTTACCATGTCAAAAAAATTTTCCCATGTCCAAAAATCTTTCCAACCAAAATCTCATGTACAACAAAAATTTTCCATGTCCAAAAAAATTCTCCAATGACCAACCAAAATTTTTCCATGTCCGACACAAAGTAAAAAAAATCCATTTCCAACACAGAAAATATATCACCACAAAAGATTTCCCACATTCATACCCATACCCATAAAAAAAAAATTTCCATACTCATGAGATAGGACTTACACATTCCAAAAAAATTTATGCACTCATCAAAAATGAATTTGTTCAACCAAGCCAACACATCAAATTTTCATGACTTCAATGCCCACAAGTCAAAACTCATTCAACAATACCACAAGCTTCATACATTGCTAAACTTCATGAGTTATCAACATTGTACAAATTTCACCATGCCAAATAGCTCAACAATTCAAAAATGCCCCAAGGCCAAGACTACAACATAATGACAAGAATTTCCAACCCAAACATACAATATGTGAAATTTCAACAAGAGCAAATAACAACTAAATGACAATGTCTCAACACCGAGCTCTCAATAAAACATGAAATCAAAAAATTTCCCAACAAAGAAATCCAAAAAAAATAGCTCACCTTGAAGTCCATTTTGGAGTGTGGAGCATGGGTCTTCGGGTCTTAGAGGAGCCCTTCTTCCTCATTCCATTCAAGGGATGGGTGATATTTTTCCATTAAAAGTAAGAAAGGATGGTCCATTGGATGATGCCATTGTCAATGCAAAAAATGGAGGTTTGTAGATGGGTTTCAAAAAATGGGTTTGTATCAAAGATGGTCAAGAAAACAAAGATCTGAAAAGATATTGAAGGAGATGAATGAAAGCAAGTTCAAAAGCTTAGGGAAGTGATTTTCTAGAGAAAAAAATGGTGTGATGAGGGAGAAAATGCAAGTGGAAGAAGAGAGTGAATAGTGATAAAATAGGAAGAGAGAAGAGTGAGAAGGGAAGAGCAAAAGAGAAAAAGGAAGACAAGTGAGATGAGGGCCAAAAAATTCACCCCCCCCCCCCCCCTTTTAGTTATTTGAGTTGCTAAGTCAACTCAGATTTGATTGAGTTGATTCAATTAACTCTTTGAAAAAAAATTGAGAAAATTTTCTTTTTTTGTTCTTTTTTTAAGAAAAGAAAATAAAATTCAAAGATTTTCAAAGGCAGATGACATTAATTTCAAAAAGTTCATTTTTGAAGGAAAATTAAATTTTCAAAGATGATCAAGAACAAAGGGTATCATTTTTCAAAAAGAAAGTTTCAAATTCTAAATTCCAAAAAAAAAAAAAACTACTTTTTCAAAGGACTACAAAAATCAATCAATGTTTCTTTTTAAAAGGGAAGATTAAAATCAAGAAAAAACAAAGGAAGATCATACATCTTAAAACGATGGAATAACAAAGCACATATCATTTAATGTCTAATCCCAATTTTTGATCTTTTGCAAGTGAAGTCCCAAGTTTTGAGAAAGCGAAGCCCCCTGGATGTCTGCCATTCAGATCAAGGTAGAGAAGCCCTTTGGTCGTCACGATTCAAGATTGGGCTAGAGAAGCCTCTTAATCGCCCTAGTTTCCAAGGTAGAGAAGCCCCTTGGATATTTTCCATTCAGATCGAGGTAGAGAAGTGAAGGAAAAATTCTGGTTTTGCATCTCATGCAAAACCCACAGCGGAAGCGACGAACTAGGGTCTATTTCATTCATGATTGATAACGTGCACAACATAAATTTCAGAATTTAAGAACAAGATAGCGTACCTTGGTGTGGAGAAATTCAAAACAAAGATTAGAAGCACTTGGGAACACTTTTAATCTTCACTCCAATTCCACTTTACGCCCAAGATGTGTGGTCTCTCAATCAGTTTTTCAAAGGGAGAATGAAAGTGTGTCTCACACTCTCTCACACACCGTTTCTTTTTCTTTTCTAATCACTTCTAATAAAAATTCTGTATGTTTCTCCCTTTATAACTAACTGATTATCTAATTGGGTTGGCCTATTGGGCCTTTCCAATTGGGCTTTAGTGTGTGGCTTGGAGTGGGACCAAAAAGGACCAATAAGACACTAGCTCCAATGGGCCTTGGGCTTTTCCGTCAACTCTTGACAAGTCCAAAGTTACCATTAATTATATTTAATACCACTATATAAATATAATTGCACTCTAGGCCTTATTAATAAATTATATCCCAAGACTTTATTATACACGTAACCCCTTCATAAAATATTCGTAGTAACACAAAGTCATAAACGTAGACTGCCACTTTGTAAATTACTACATCTTATCCTTGAGTACCCGGTTTAATTCTTTAAAGTTATTCATTATATATTTATGAAATCCAATTTCATAAATATATACTTTAGCAATTTCTTACTAAAGTATTTAGGCCTAGCTCTCTGAATAACTGAACCCATTAAACTTATCTCAAAGGAATATTTTATATCTCCATCAAGAGACTATGAATTCCATCTTGAGAATATATGTTCCATCAACACTAAATGTGGCTGCCCAACATACTGAGGTTTTGACCGTCACTTCAGGTCTCACTCCTGATATATCAAAGCAACCTACACTTCATGATCAGGTCCATTATTCTCTCAGGATCAAGAGTTCATGCAAATAGAAGTCGTGAAATTTATTATTCATTTGACAGTCGTTAGAAAAATAATAAATCTCATAGCGGTCCAGTTCAATATGTTTTAACTCTTAAAACATATCAACATATCAACTAGAAGTTTCCACTTCCATGATCAAGACAAATCATCGTAGTTGACACGTTATAGTCTTCGCAGATGAAATGTCCAATTTCATCACCGACTACGAACTATTAATTCTGAGTTTACAAGGAACTTGTGATTTACATCTTCTGTGACTTTTCACATAAATCACATACAATGCATCTCATGGACTATATGATAATGTCTCATATTCATGTTACCATTATTTTAGATAATAATAAAATAACTTTATCAAACACAATATTAAGTCATACATCATGTCATACAATACACAATGTCATACATAATATCATACATAGCATCATACAATAGGATTTAAGGGCACTAATCCTAACAATAAGCCCCTTGGTCACCATAATTCAAGATTGAGATAGAGAAGCCTTCAATCGCCCCAGGTTCTGAGGTAGAGAAGCCCCTCGGATATCTGCCATTCAGAACGAGGCAGAGAAACCCCTTGGTTGCCACAATTCCAGATTAAGACAGAGAAGCCTCTCAATCGCCCCTAGTTTTGAGGTAGAGAAGCCCCTTGGTTACCTTCCATCCAGATCGAGGTAGAGCTTCCCTTTGGTCGCCCATAATTGAAGATTGAGATAGAGAAGCCTCTCAATCGCCCCAGGTTCCAAAGTAAAAAATCCCTTTAGTTACCTTCCATTCAGGTCAAGGTAGAGAAACCCCTTGGTTACCTTCCATTCCGATCGAGGTAGAGAAGCCCCTTGGTTGCTCACAATTCAAGATTGAGATAGAGAAGCCTCTCAATCGCCCTAGGTTCCACGGTAGAAAAGCCTCTTGGATATCTGCCATTCAGATCAAGGTAGAGAAACCCCTTGGTCACCACAATTCAAGATTGAGATAGAGAAGCCTCTCAATCACCCCAGGTTCTAAGATAGAGAAGCCCCTTGGGTACCTTCCATTCAAATCAAGGTAGAGAATCACCCACAATTCAAGGTTAAGATAGAGAAGCCTCTCAATTGCCCCAGGTTCCGAGGTAGGAAAGTCTTGTACCTTCCATACAGATTGAGATAGAGAAGTGTTAGGATGTGTGCCCTTAAATCCTATTGTATGATGCTATGTATGACTTAATGTCGTGTTTAATAAAATTGTTTTATTATTATCTAAAATAATGGTAACATGAATATTGGGACATTATCATATAGTCCATGAGATGTATAGTATGTGATTTATGTGAAAAGTCACAGAAGATATAAATCACAAGTTCTTTGTAAACTCAGAATTGTAGTTCGTAGTCGGTGATGAAATTGGGCATTTCATCTGCGAAGACTATAACATATCAACTAAGATGATTTATCTTGATCATGGAAGTGTAGACTTTTAGTTAATATGTTGATATGTCTTAAGAGTTAAAACATATTGAACTGGACCGCTGTGAGATTTATTATTCTCCTAACGACTATTAAATGAATAATAAATCTCACGACTTCTATTTACATGAACTCTTAATCCTGAGAGAATAATGGAAATAATCATGAAGTGTAGGTTGTTTTGATATATTAGGAGTGAAATTCTAAAGTAACGGTCAAAATCTTAGTATGTTGGGCAATCACATTTAGTGTTGATGGAACATATATTCTCAAGATGGAATTCATAGTCTCTTAACGGAGATATAAAATATTCTCTTGAGATAAGTTTAATGAGTTTGTTATTCAGAGAGTTAGGCCTAACCACTTTGGTAAGAAGTTACTAAAGTATATATTTATGAAATTGGATTTCATAAATATATGATGAATAACTTTGAAGGATTAAACCGGGTACTCAAGGATAAGATGTAGTGATTTACAAAGTGGCAGTTTACATTTATGACTTTGTATTACTACGAATATTTTCAGAAGGGGTTGCATATACAATAAAGTCTTGGGATATAATTTATTAATAAAGCCTAGAGTGCAATTATATTTATATAGTGGTATTAAATATAATTAATGGTAACTTTGGACTTGTCAAGAGTTGACAGAAAAGCCCAAGGCCCATTGGAGCTAGTGTCTTATTGGTCCAACTCCAAGCCACACACTAAAGCCCAATTGGAAAGGCCCAATAGGCCAGCCCAATTAGATAGTCAGTTAGTTATAAAGGGAGAAACATACAAATTTTTTTATTAGAGAAAAAGAAAAAGAGAAACATCATTGTGAAATGGTGTGTATGTGTGAGTGAAGCCACTCGATTATTCCCCCTTGAAAACTGATTGAGAGACCACACTTCCTGGGCATAAAGTGGAATTGAAATGAAGATTAAAAGTGTTCCACAACAAGGTACGTTATCTTGTTCTTAAATTCTGAAATTTATATAGTGCATGTTATCAATCATGAATGAAATAGATTCATGTTTGTTGCTTCCGCTATGTGTTTTGTATGAGAAACAAAACTAGATTTTCTAACAATTGGTATCAGAGCTAGGTTTTCATATCATGATTGTATGGCATGTGATTGAGTTTTATAATTTAAGAAAATCGTCATCTTTGTGTTGACATGGTTTGATTATCATGGTTTTATGAATTTACATTATTAGCGTTGGAATTTATATGTCATGATTCATATATGAAAAAAGATTGATTCCGTATGTCATAATATGGAATTAATCTATATATGTGATTGTTATCATTCAGTTATTTTCATAAGCCACAATAGTTGTTGAATGATGCCGACAAGATCATGTTAATGCTGCCGTGCCTTTGTAGTTGCTTGGACATGGTTATTGAAGCCATACAATAGGACAGTTATATATATATGATTGTGCCATGTCTTATTGATGCCAAGGATACAATTATTGAAATTCAATAACTGTTATGTGGGTTATAATTGATTGCACCGCTTGGTCTTTATTGTATGGCTTGCATGTTTTGCATGTTAGACAATTCAATGTTAATAGTTTATATGGATTGGATGCCACATGCATGTGAAGGATGTTATTGCACCTCCTGGCTTGGAATGGGAAGCCTTGATGGCCAACTTGCATGCATTAATATAAAGGATTCAGTTTGCATGTATAATCCGTATATAAGTTTACATATAATAATAATATATAATGTAATAATTATATATTACATATATTAATCCATATATTATATTATATATAATATAATATGGATTTTTAAATGTAATATGGGTTTATATTACATTATATATATTTATATATTTTCATGCTAGTTTAATGAAATTTATTCCTAATGAGATTATGATTATGTTTTTCAAGGGTTTCTAGCATTATTATGGTTCTTGATCTTAAAAAACTTTAATTTAAAATATCTAGTGGGAGAGAGATACAAGGGTTGGATCTTAAAGCCTCCATTGTTGGTTCATAGTAGTGTGAAATATATATTTTGTCTTTGCTTCGAGCTTAGCATTACATGCGGAGAGTATTTATTTCATGGTCCTATAAGATTGAATTTCCTAGTTTATAATGGTTTGATGAAACACCTTGTCTTAGCCTTGAGCTTTGCATTCCATGTGGAGGGTGTTTTTATCATGGTACTAGAAAATAAGTCTGTTAAAGGGATAAAATGTGGTTACACATGATTCTAGACAATGGTATACACTAGACTAAGTATTATAGTATCCTCTATGCTGAGTTCTTACTATTATTACTTAGAGGCTAAATGGAAAACGACATATTATTAGTGTTTGATAATGAGAATAGTTGTCAATTAATCATAGTATTTTATATTAACTCTATGCTGAGGGATATTGAATATGAGATTGGGTTGTCATTGCATATATTATATTATGGTTTTATTAAGGTTCCATACTATATGTTTATATGCTAAATTGATAATGTCTAGTTTACTTATTATATTCATGTTTATTATTTTCAGATTTGAACATGGCATCATTTAGCCTACTTGTTTACTATTCTTAATCGAAACAAACTGACTGGATCCAACTATGTTGACTGGAAAAGAAATTTGGACATTGTTCTTACAAGTGAAGAGCACAAATATGTGCTTACTCAACCATGTCCTAACTTTCCTTCATTAGATGCTCATTCTGACGAAAAACAACGATATGATCGTTGGCAGAAATCTAATGAAATGGCCAAGTGCTACATCCTAGCATCCATTTCAAATGTTCTACAGCATCAAATGCAAGATGTAGAACTAGCTTCGGACATTAAGCTGAGTTTAAAGCAGATGTTTGGTGAGCAAGGCTATTCTGCAAGGCAAGAAACCGTGAGACGTATTTATAATACCAAAATGAATGAAGGCAGTTCAGTGAGAATGTAAAACAAAGCAACGCATAAAACTAGACTGACTCAAAACAAAAATGCAAAACACAAAAGTGATGCAAAAACAAAAACGGATGGAGAGAGACAAAAAGTGATTAAATCACTTGGAACCCTTGTCCTTCCACACCTTGGAAGAACCTTTCTTTTTCACAAACCCTTGAACTGGCAAAAAGGGGGAAGAATTGATACCATTCAAGTTCGAAAGGAACATGAGGGCTTTGACAAGATCTCTGAGAGGAGCAAACGAGGACGAAAACTGATTCTGGTTTCTCGACGCCAATATGCTGATGCTATTTTGAGTGGCTAACCACTTATAGCAATTCGGTTGAGTATGACCAGCTGCACCACAATGATGACAAAGATGTTGCTTCTTTTGTTTAGGCCTTTGAGAGCTAGTCTTCTTAGCCTTAGGGTTTTTAACTTCCTTCTTATCTTGCTTAGGGGGTGCTCCTAAGATAGATTTACCATTGTCTATGTTCTCACTAGCTAATTCATTTTTAACATTAGTGTTCTCAATTTCAACATTATTGCTAGGAGGAACAAAAACAGTAGTACTAGCAGAAGCAATATTAGAGGAAGAAAAATCATACCCTAAACCTGTTCGATCTGAAGTAGATTTTTGAAAACTGAGCATCTCATCGAGCTTAGCGCTTGAAGTCCTTTCCAGTTGAGCTTTGACTTGGAATAGTTCTGCCTCAAGCTTCTTAGTCTTCTCAGCCAAGAAGTTATTTTTGAACCTCAGTGCTCTAATAGTTTGATTTACTTCATCAAACTTTGTGGAAATCTCTTCAAGTTCAAGCTCCACATCACTAAGCTTCTTGGTGGTCAACCTATACAGCTTCTCGTGCCTTTTTGAGACCTTATATAACTTAGCATAGGCTGTGTGAGTGTCATCTTGATCATCCATCTTCTCAAACTTGGTTTCCACCAATTCCTCTTCTTCATCCATATCTTCAACAATCCCCTCAGTAGCATTAACTGTGGCAATGAAGGCATTCAAGATTCCGTCATCCTCATTGTCGGAATCATCTTCAGGCTCGGTGTCGCTTAGCATAACAGCAAGTTCCTTGCTTTTCCCAATTGTCTTGAGAGATGTTGGGCATTCCTGTTTCATGTGTTTGAAGCCTTGGCACCCAAAGCACTTAGGTCCTATAGGAACAGTGTACTGACCGCTATCCCTAGCATCCTTCTTCCCTTTGTCTTGGCCCTTAAACTGAGAAGAACTGGATTACCTACGGTCCTTGTTAAAGCCTTTCCCATTGGAATTCTTCATAAACTTCTTGAATTACCTGGTGATGAAGGACTTCATCTTAGAATCTTCATCATCTGAAGATTCTTCTGTCTCACTGCTCTTGGCCTTCAGTGTCATACTCTTGCTCTTACTCGTCTTTCCGATTCTGGACAAACCCAACTCATAGGTCTATAGATTTCCACCCAGCTCTGTCAAAGGAATTTTATCAATATCCTTTGATTCCTCAATCGCGGTGATCTTTGCATGGAATTTTTCGGGCAGAGATCTGAGCACTTTTCTCACAATCTTGGGTTCTGGGATAATTTCTCCAAGATTAAAGGCAGAGTTCACTATGTCTTTGAGTTGTGCATAGAACTTCTCAAACGACTCATCCTCCTCCATTTTTATCTCTTCGAAGCTTGTAGTGAGCCTCTGAAGCTTCGAATCCTTGATAGCCTTTGTTCCCTCATAGGTTGTCTGGAGGATGGTCCATGCTTCCTTTGCAATTTCAGTGGAGGATATCTTATTGAATTCCTCATTTGTGATTGCACTGAACAATGCATTCAATGCCATGCTGTTGAAGTTTGCTACCTTAATCTTTGCCTTATCCCAATCGGTCGGTGCTTCCTTTTGCTTGGTCCAGCCAATTTCTACAACTTGCCACACCTTCTCATCTAGATACTGCAAAAAAGCTCTCATGTGTACTTTCCAGTATGCATAGTTAGTCCCATCAAATAAATGAGGGATAATAAGAGATTGTCCTCTATCCATGACAAACAGGGGTCAATGGATCATACACAAGGATTAAACCCTAATTAGAGTGTGCCTGCTCTGATACCACTTGATAGGCCAAAAATGTATTAACCCCTTATGATGGATTAATTGATTAATTAGCCAAATTTAATTAATTAATTAATTTAACATGCAAACGCGTGATAGCACAAAACAAATTACCAATAAACTAAAGTTCAGTTGAAAAAAAATTGACCCGGCGATTTGTTTACGAATGGGCAAAACCTCCAAGGCAAAAACCCCACTGGGTGATTTTAAGGTCACCACTCTCGAGAATCCACTATTATCACAACAAGCAGTGACAATCTGTCATTTTCAATGCAAGGCTCCTAGTACGTGACTAACCAATTGCGCGGATCCCAATATGCGACTTCAATCACCAACTTGAGAAAGATGTTGGCTGCAAAGTTCTTCAGTTCATCCTCGCAATAAAGAATAAGAAGATGCTTGGTTACAAAACCTTATAGTGCAAAGACACAGCAGCTTCTTCACAAAGAGATGAACTAGGGCAAACTTTTTCTCTGGTCATAAATTGCTTGAATAGACTTTGCTCAATGCTTGTGCAACTTTTGCTTACTTTGACGGCTCTTAAAATAATCATTTTATATGTCTAGGGTTATGAGAAAAGAAGGCCCAAAGACATATCCACGGATTGGAATCAAAACAGCACTGAAAATCTGTTTTCCTTAAATCTCGACAGCTAGAGGTGTCGAGGTGTTGTGGAGCAGCTCTCGAGCCGTGGGGCTTGAACAGCTTCTTAAAGCTCGATAGATGCAGCTGTCGATCCAACTGCCGAGCTTTAATGATAAGCACTTCTCAGCTTGTTTCTTGGACAGACTTGCATGACTTTAACACTTGATCTTGAAACCTTGTTTCTTGAAGTATTAAAAATATCCTAGATCTACCCAATTACAAGTAAAATGTGTTTTGTCAAAGGATTAACCAATTACATAAAAGAATGACATATGTTCATATCAAGTGAACCACATATGTCCTAACATAATTTAATCACAGAAGATGTAAATCACAAGTTTCTTGTAAACTCAAAATGTAGTTCGTAGTCAGTGATGAAATTGGGCATTTCATCTTCGAAGACTATAGCATACCAACTAAGATGATTTGTCTTAATCATGGAAATAGAGATTTCTAGTTAGTATGTTAATATGTTTTAAGAGTTAAAACATATTAAACTGGACATTTGTAAGATTTATTATTCTCCTAATGACTATCAAATGAATAATAAACTCACGACTTATATCTGCATGAAGTCTTAATCCTAAGAGAATAATGGACTTGATCATGAGGTGTAGGTTGCTTTCATATATTAGGAGTAAGATCTAAAGTAACGGTCAAAATCTCAGTGTGTTGGGCAACCACATTTAGTGTTAATGGAACATATATTCTCAAGATAGAATTCATAGTCTTTTAACGGAGATAAAAAAAATATTTCATTGAGATAAGTTTAATAGGTTTTCTATTCAGAGAGTTAAGCCTAACCACTTTAGTAAGGAGTTACTAAAGTATATATTTATGGAATTAGATTTCATAAATATATGATGAAAAACTTAAAGAAATAAACCGGGTACTCAAGTATAAGATGTAGTAATTTACAAAGTGGCAGTCTACATTATTGACTTTATGTTACTACGAATATTTTATGATGGGGTTGCATGCACAATAAAGTCTTTGGGATATAATTTATAAATAAGGCCTAGAGTGCAATTATATTTATATAGTGGTATTAAATATAATTAATGGTAACTTTGGACTTGTTAAGAGTTGACAGAAAAGCCCTAGGCCCATTGGAGCTAATGTCTTATTGGTCCTTTTTAGTCCCACTCCAAGCCACACACTTAAGTCCAATTGGAAAGGCCTAAAAGGTCTGCCCAATTAGATAATCAGTTAGACACAAAGGAAGAAACATACAGATTTTTTTGTGCAGAGAATTTTGTTAGAACACTATTGCGAAGTGGTGTAAGAAGTATTAGACACTTTTTGACATTCTCATTTTGGAACTGATTGAGAGACCACACATCTTGGGCGTTAGTGGAATTGGAGTGAAGATTGAAAGTGTTCCCAAGTGTTTCTGATCTTTGGTTTTGTAATTCACCGCTCCAAAGTACACTCTCATGTTCTCAAATTCTGAAACTTATATAGTATATGTTAACTTTTATGAATGAAGTAGATTCGATTTTTTTTCTCTGCGTATGTTTAGTATGTGATACAAACATGTTATTTTCCATCTAGCATTCCAAGCAGAGAGTATTTATTTCATGATCCTACAAGATTGAATTTCCTGATTTATAGTGGTTTGATAAAATACCTTGTCTTAGCCTTGAGGTTTGCATTCCATGCGGAGGGTGTTTTGTATCACGATACTACAAAATAAGCTTGTTAAAGGGATGAAATATGGCTACACATGATTCTAGACAATGGAATACATTAGACTAAGTATTATAGTATCCTCTATGCTGAGTTCTTATTATTATTACTTAGAGACTAAATGTAAAATGACATATTATTAGTGTTTGATAAGAGTTATCATGATAGCACTAATAATGAGAATAGTTCTCAATCAATCATAGTATTTAATATTCACTCTATACTGAGGGATATTGAATATAGAATTGGGTTATCATTGCATAAATTATATTGTGGTTTTATTAAGGTTCCATACTATATGTTTATATAGTAAATTGATAATGTTTAGTTTACTTATTATATTCATGTTTATTGTTTTCAGATTTTATCATAGCATCATTTAACCCACTTATGGCTATTCTTAATCAAAACAAACTGACTGGATCCAACTATGTTAACTAGAAAAGAAATTTGGACATTGTTTTGACTGCTAAAAAGCACAAAATATGTGCTTACTCAACCATGTCTTAGCTTTCCTTCATTAGATGCTCCTTCTGAGGAAAAACAATGATATGATCGTTGGTAGAAATCTAATGAAATGGTCAAGTGCTATATCCTAGCATCCATCTCAAATGTTCTATAGCATCAAATGCAGGATGTAGAACTAGCTTCAAATATTATACTAAGTCTGAAGGAGATGTTTGGTGAGCAGGCCGTTCAGCAAGGCAAGAAACCATGAAGCAAATTTATAATACCAAAATGGCTGAAGGTAGTTCAGTGAGAGAGCATTGTCTTACAATGATCTCTAACCTGAATACATTGGAAGTTTTATGTGCCGAGATTGATAGAGAATCCTAAGTGGATATGATACTCTAGTCACTACCAAAATCATTCAAAGAATTCAAATTGAATTATAATATGAACAAAAAGATTTATTCATTGTCTGAATTAATGAATAAATTGGTAGCGGTGGAAGGCATCCTTGGTACTTCTAGTGTTGAAGCCAATGTGGGTGAAGCTTCTACTTCTTAACCTAAGTCGAAAGACAAAGGTAAGAAGAAGAAGAAGAAGGACTTCACTAAGCAAGAGGGTAAGCAAATTGCCTTAGGGATTGTCGACAAAGGAAAGAAGATCAAAGGAAAGTGTTTCCATAATGGTAAGAAAGGACATTGGAAGAGGAATTGTCCAAAGTTGAAAGCTGCCAAGAATAAGGGTATGAAAAGTTCATTTCTTCTTAAAATATGTTTGGTACAGAATCCCACAGATTCCTGGTGTGTGGATTCAGGTTGTACTAATCATATTGACAATTCTATGAAGGGTTTCAAGAGACCAGAAAGCTAAGTGAAGGGGAATTGTTTCTTACTTTGGCTGATAGGAGCAAAATTTTGGTTGTAACTGTTGGAGTTGTTAATTTGTGCTTTGAGTCTAGGGTTTTAATATTGAAAGACTTTCTTTATGTACCTAATGTTCGTAGCAATTTAATTTCTACAACTTATTTAGGTAAAGATGGATATTGTGTTATCCTTAAAGACAATGTTGTAATAAAGAAGGGTAAAGTGTTTATCTATTCTGGCAATATTGTGGATGGTCTTTATATTTTAACTCCTAATAATCATGAATTATATAATTATGAATTAGATAATAATTCACATGTGAAATCATTAAAGAGAATTTTTCCTTATACTAGTGAAGCATATCTTTGGTACTTAAATTTAGGTCATATTAATTCAAACAGAATTCAAAGACTTGTCAAAGATGGACTCTTAGGGCCCATGGACTTTGATGGTTTTTCAGTTTGCGAATCTTGTTTGGAAGGTAAAATGACCAAATGACCTTTTAATGCAAAAAGTAGAAGAGCCTAAGATTTGCTAGAACTAGTACATTCAAATGTATGTGGTCTTATGTCAATCCAAGCAAGAGGTGGCTATGAGTATTTCATTACTTTTACTGATGATTACTCTAGATTTGGTTATGTGTACCTAATGAGACGGAAGTCCAAAGACTTTGACAAGTTCAAAGAGTTTAGGGCTGACGTTGAGAATCAATTGGGAAAACGCATAAAAATCATTCGATCTGATCGTGGTGGTGAATACCTCTTTGGGGATTTTAAGGATTACTTAACTGAAAATGGGATAGTATCCCAATTGAATGCACCAGGAACTCCACAACAAAATGGTGTAGCAGAAAGAAGGAATAGGACTCTTTTAGATATGGTTAGATCCATGTTGAGTTATTCGACTCTACCAATTTCCTTTTGGGGATATGCCTTAAGCATTGCAATGTATCTTTTGAATTTAGTACCTTCGAAGTCTATTCCTAAAACACCTGTAAAGTTGTAGAATGGGCGTAAGCCTCGTATGAGACATCTCCACATTTAGGGTTGTCCAGCACATGTGTTGAAAGGAAAGTCTGACAAGTTACAGTCTAAAACAGTAGTGGTATTTTTTGTAGAATATCCAAAAGGAACTGTTGGAGGTTTGTCTATAGTCATAAGGATAATATAGTATTTGTTAACACAAATGTCAAATTCTTGAAAAATAACTACATGAATAATTTTACTCTTAGAAGTAGAGTTGTCTTGGCTGAAATGAATGAACTTGTAGTTAAATAACCAATGTATGAAACTAGGAATGATATGGTTGTATTAGATACACCACAAGATACTACTCATGAGATGTTTAGTACACAGTTGCCTCATCGTAGTGGGAGAATTGTTCGGCTTCCTATGAAATTTATAGGTTTGCGATAGTATCCCAATTGACTGCACTAGGAACTCCACAACAAAATGGCGTAGCAGAAAGAAGGAATAGGACTCTTTTAGATATGGTTAGATCCATAATGAGTTATTCGACTCTACCAATTTCTTTTTGGGGATATGCCTTAAATACTGCAATGTATCTTTTGAAAGTGGTTTTCTTTTTAGGCTATTCAAAGGAAACCAAGGGTTATTTATTCTATAATCATAAGGATAACAAAGTGTTTGTTAGCACTCATGCCAAATTCTTGGAGGATGATTATGTGAATAATTTTTATCCTAGGAGTAAAGTTGTTTTGGTTGAAATTGATGAACCTATAGTTGAACAACCAATGGATGAAACTAGAGATGATGTGGTTGTATTAGATACACCACAAGATACTACTCATGGGATGTCTAGTACACAAGTGCCTCGTCGTAGTGGGAGAATTATTCGGCCTCCTGTGAGATTTATAGGTTTAGGAGAAACTTATGAAGCTATCTTAGAAGAGGCTGAATCGGATCCCTACACTTATGTGGAGGCAATGAATGATATAGATGCACATCATTGGGTCCAAGCTATGAAATCTGAATTAGATTTGATGTATTTTAATCAAATTTGGGATCTTGTAGAGGCGCCTAATGGCATTAAACCTGTTCGTTGAAAATGGGTTTACAAGAGGAAGAGAGGGATAGATGGAAAGGTTGAAACCTTTAAAGCAAGACTAGTGGCGAAAGGGTATACACAAAAAGAAGGCATTGACTATGATGAAACTTTTTTGCCAGTAGCCATGCTTAAATTTATTAGAATTCTCTTATCCATTACTGCTCATTATGATTATGAGATTTGGCAAATGGATTTCAAGACTGCATTTCTTAATGGCAATCTTGAAGAAGAAATCTACATGTTGCAACCGGAACGTTTCATAGCAAAGAACTAAGAGCATATGGTATGCAAGTTGAAAATGTCCATTTATGGACTTAAGCAAGCATCTAGGTCATGGAACATCAGATTTGATCAGGCAATCAAATCATTTGGTTATGAACAAAATCTTGATGAACCATGTGTGTACAAGAGACATCAAGACAAAGTAGTAATGTTCCTAGTGCTTTATATAGATGATATTCTACTCATTGGAAATGATATAGGGGTAATGTCATCGGTTAAAGTTTGGTTGTCAAGCCAATTTGATATGACGGACTTGGGCGAAGCTAACTATATTCTAGAGATCAAGTTTTGGCGAGATCGAAAGAATAGGATGTTAGATTTGTCACAAGCTGGATATATAGATAAGGTTCTAGAACGCTTTAGCATGCAAAACTCCAAGAAAGGATTACTTCCTTTTAGACATGAAATTCCTCTATCTGATAACCAAAAGCCTAAGACTCAAGAGGAAGAACATATGATGAGACAAGTTCCTTATGTTTCTGCAGTGGGAAGTATCATGTATGCCATGCTTTGTACTAGACCGAATATTTGTTGTTTAGTTGGCATGGTCAGCCGATATCAATCAAATCTAGGACCTAAACATTGGCAAGCTGTAAAACATATTCTCAAGTATCTAAGGAGAACGATGGATTATATGCTTGTTTACCGGTGTGAGGATTTGATTCCTATTGGCTATACAGATTCAGTTTTTCAGTCGGATCTAGATTTTAGAAAATCCACATTAGGATGTGTTTTCACCTTGGGAGGTGGAGCCATAAGTTGGAGGAGTGTAAGCAATCTTGTATTGCAGACTCCACCATGGAAGCCGAATATGTTGCTGCTTGTGAGGTAGGAAAGGAGGCTGTTTGGCTCAAGAAATTCCTTTCTGATCTTGGTGTTATGAGAATTGAGCAAGTTCCTATTAAATTGTTCTGTGACAATAGTGGAGCGATTGCACAATCTAAGGATCCTAGATATCACAAGAAAGGAAAGCACATAGAAAGAATCACATCATTCGAGACATTGTTACTCATGGAGATGAGGTTGTAGCAAAGATTGATGGTACAAAGAATCTAGCGGATCCCTTTACCTAAGCCTTGGCCCAAAGGACTTTCGAGTCACATTTGTAGGAGATGGGAGATAGATTAGTGCATAATAGTCTTTAGTGCAAGTGGGAGATTGTTAGGATTAGTACCCTTAAATCCTATTGTGTGATGCTATATGTGTTATTATGTATGACATTATGTATGACTTAATGTTGTGATCAATAAAGTTGTTTTATTATAAGCTGAAATAATGGTAACATGAATATTGGGATATTATCATATAGTCCATGAGATGTAAAATATCATCTGTGAAGACTATAAAATATCAACTAAGATGATTTGTCTTGATCATGGAAATGGAGATTTCAAAAAATAATAAACATGATGCGAACTTCAATCGACGCGCTTTGAGACCCAACAAAAATATTGGAATATTTAACCCAGGAAAGCTAAAAATCAGATTTATGATAGAAACCCTGACCCAACGTTTATAATTGAAACATGAACCAAAGGTATAAGTTGACCTTGACCCAATGATTATAAAGAATCACGAACCAAAGGTATAAAGTTTGAACGCCACAAGGAAGAATCCTTGATAAGTTCACAGTTCTTGAAGAACCAAAAGAGAGCAAAGCCTCACCTTTTCTGATTTTTATTCAATAATTTTCTGAAAAACGTTTACAGACTTAAGGGCCTATTTAAGGACTCTACAAAACTTGACAGACAAGAAAATATATTCTAAAAGAACTCCTAATTGATACCTTACCATATCAGGAATCAAGTTTGACCTAAAAAGCATTAAATGCACCTAAAAACAAGGAAAATACCTAAAAAACGTACTAAATATAAAACCCTAAATAAAAGTTGATTTGGTCTGAAATTAGCAGATCCAAAATAGGAAAAAATCTGCCTTAACTGATACAGAGCTGGAAAGTCAATCAGTCATTAATTCATGCCATAAATCACTCTCAACTAAGCCAGATCAGCCCTAAATAGCTTGAATTAAATTTATTACACTTTCATCTTCCTTTGGGCCAAGCTTGGAATGTCCTGCGTTAGAATCAACCCAAATCTCTTGAATCAGCCCATTAAGTGCTTCTTGGATCTTCTTGGATCTTGCTCTTGTAATAGGCCCAACTGGAACATGCAATGGATCCTTGAATGCTTGTGATTCTCATCAAAACACTTCCAATATGAATGTAAACCGCCTTATAGCACCATGCAAGCCACCCGTTTGCTCCAACTCAACAATCCACCCCAACACAATTATCAACATCTCAAGTACAAACTTTTAAGCAAAAATTGCTTACTATGCTCAAGCCAAGCACGCACCTTTCCAAAAAAAATCCAAACTTATCACAATAAATGAGTGGTTAACCTGCAAAATAAAAGAGGACAATTAAAGCCCAAATTCTTACTTGCTATATTTTTAATACTAGCCTGCAAAATTACTTACTTGCTATATTTTTAATACTAGCCCAAATTCTTTAAGACTTGATTAACATTAAAGCCACATGTTAAAAAAACATATTAAAACAAGGAATGAAACTCACAATCTCATATAGCAATTATCAAACTACAAGTCAAGCAATCCAATTCCATAACTCTTAGAGACAATTTATAAAACACTTGGCATGCAACAAGTATAGAGTTCACTCTCACATATGTCAACACCATCCTAATGCAAAGAAAACACACTTTCAAAATCAGGCTATCTCAACACATGCAATAACAAAACTCATATGGTTGTTCTAGGAAACCAACCCTCAAATACCCATTAGTAAAATAGAGAACCAAAACACCCCATCGAAGCAAACAACTCCAAAAAGATTGTAATTTTCAGATTTAATAAATCATTTGCTACCCAAATCCTTATAATCCTCTAATCTTCCAATATTCACCAAACCCATCAAGTATATACCATAAACATTATAAAATAACAAAACCCAATATAGTTCATAGAAGAAATTGAGAGAAGACTCATATTTTTACCTTGGGTTTGATCCACTTTGAAATCTTATGGATTTGGCTACTAGGAGGATTAATGGAGAGAAATCCTCACTTTGTTGGAGGTCTTAACTTGTAAAAGGAAAAATGAGGAAGGAGACTAAAATTTAGTGTGCAAAGCACTAAAAATGTTTGAGTTAGGATTTGGTCATGGCAAGGGAAGTAAATGAGAGAGTAGAGAAGAGAGTAAAGAGGGGAGGGGCTGCTGTAAAATATGAGTGTGGGCAAATCAATGTGTAGTGGAAATAGGGTTCGTGTTGGTATGGACACAAATACGATAATACCCCCACTTAAAATCATATTGCCAAAACAAAGTGGAGGAAAAAAAGAGAGAAGCAGGAGTGTGGGACACGAAGGGAAAAAAAAGTGAAAAAAAGTGTGGAAAATGGGCAAAAGTTTGTGTAGGAAAAGTCAAAAATTGTGGGAACTTTTAGCGACATTTACAAAACATCGCTATAGACCTTTTCCCCTTCTTGCTTACTGCTGGGGTCTGGGACTCGAAGTGAAAAAAAAAAAAAAAAAAAAAAAAAGAAAAAAAAAAGAAAAAGAGTTGAAAAAAGTGTGGGAAATGGGCAAAAGTTTGTGTGGGAAAAGTCAAAAATGGTGGGAACTTATAGCGACGTTTCTGGAAACATTGCTATAGAGTTTTTCCTTTTGTTTACTGCTGGAGTCTTCTTTAATATACATCGACATTTCTAAAAACATCACTATAAACCAAAAAAAGGCTACTATTGTTTTGAGTTACAGAGACATTTTCTAAAAAACGTGGCTAAAGGCTCACTATTTAGCGGCGTTTTTCAAAAAAGTCACAGTATACCACTTATAGCAGCGAATTTAAAAAACGTTGCTAAAAAAAACGCCGCCTAAACCCAAATTTCTTGTAGTGTATCAATGAAGTAGATCCGTTATTTTTCCGCTGCGTATGTTTTGTATGCGATACAAACATGTTATTATCCATCACATTTTTCATACTTTTTGACCAATACAATTCAATTTTTGAGCAAAGATGCCATAAGATTTTTTATATTTCTTTGAGGAATAAGCCTTTGGCTTTGACATCATACATTTTGAATACATATTGCTCCACTACTATACATGTATCAAGATCAAATAAGACTATTGACCAGTCATTCATGACAAGCTTGAAGATCTATTTACAAAAATCAAACATAGATTTCTAGATTTCGCTCACATTTAAAAAATATGCATACATAACAAGCTAAGCTCGTAAATTCCCTACGCCATTACTACGGAGGTACTAGGCCAAACTCAACATGTGAAATACACAACACAAACGATCAATTTTTGAGATTTTTTTACTTTTTATGGATTTTTGAATTTTTTGACACACTAAAAAACAAAACAATAAAGTAAGATCAATAAAACAAGGTAAACAAAACAAAGACCTATAAAAGAAACATGCTAGGACGGAAGCAATGAAACTATGACCCTAAAACATTGGAAAAAATTAAAACATGGGCATTGTAGACACTTAATTTTGCACCCATAATTTAATCTTGGAAGATGGCTATAGTGACCATTCCTATACCCAAAATTTAGAGTTGCATTACATGATTCATTCATTGCATATCATAAAAATGATATTGAGATTCTAACGATCGCGACGGTATGTTCGGTTCCTAAATCAGACCGTCGGATTGAAAGATATCACATGATCAAGTTTTCACGGTCTGCATGCATTTTGTTTGGGTGGAACTGACCGCACATGATTAATTTAAAATAATTTTGATTGGTTAAACAAATTAAAATTAATTAATTAATTATGTGATTGGTTGTTGGTTGTTGGTTAGTGTCAAAAGGATTGCTTACATGAGAATAAAGTGGATAATTAGTTAACAAAGAAATTATGGATAATTAAGATATTTATCTATAAGATAATTATCACTTTGGAGACCTGAATGTCATGAAAAAGGGATTAATTTTTAGAATACAAATAAAAAACGTGTCTAGGTGCAATTTCTGGCTAAAAAATCCTTTAAAAAGGAGTACAAATTGAACCAAAACTCAAAAGTGGGCTTGGCCCCAAGAGGGCTTGTGATGCGAACCTCAATAGACACGCTTTGAGACCCAAGAAAAATATTGGAATATTTACCTAGGAAAGCAAAAATTCAGATTTATGATAGAAACCCTGACCCAACGTTTATAATCTAAACACGAACCAAATGTATAAGTTGACCTTGACCCAATGATTATAAAGAATCACAAACCGAAGGTATAAAGTTTGAACGCCACAAGGAAGAATCCTTGATAAGTTCACAGTTCTTGAAGAACCAAAAGAGAGCAAAGCCTCACCTTTTCTAATTTTTATTCAATAATATTATCCAAAAATGTTTACAAACTTCAGAGCCTATTTAAGGGCTCCATAAAACTTGACAGACAAGAAAATATATTCTAAAATAACTCCTAATTGATACCTTACCATATCAGGAATCAAATTTGACCTAAAAAGCATTAAATGCACCTAAAAACAAGGAAAATACCTAAAAAACGTACTAAATAATAAAACCCTAAATAAAAGTTGATTTGGTCTGAAATTAGCAGATCCAAAGTAGGAAAAAATCTGCTTTAACTGATATAGAGCTGGAAAGTCAATCAGCCATTAATTCATACCATAAATCACTCGCAATTAAGTCAGATCAGCCCTAAATAGCTTGAATTAAATTTATCACGTTTTCAGCTTCCTTTGGGCCAAGCTTGGAATGGCCTGCGTTAGAATCAGCCCAAATCTCTTGAATCAGCCCATTAATAGCCCCAACTGGATCTTGCCCTTGTAATAGCCCCAACTGGAACATGCAATGGATCCTTGAATGCTTGTTAATTCTCAACATTCCCCCTCTCGTCAAAAGGATTCGTCCTCGAATCATCACCTACATCAAAAGGAGAAAAGACCATAAACATTAAATGTGGCACTAATGTTATACTCACCTGAAAGATCCAACTTGTATGCATTATCATTGATTCTCTCAAGGACTTGAAATGGACCATCCCCTCTAGGATGCAGCTTAGATCACCTATAGGCTGGAAATCTTTCTTTTCTCATAATAGCAAGCATACAATGTAAATGATCAATATGCTCATCTAAATTCTGGCTATACACCAAAATTTCATCAAAATAGACCATAACAAATCTGCCTATAAATGCATGCAATGCATGGTTCATTAACCTCATGAATGTACTTGGTGCATTAGTTAGACCGAAAGGCACTACCAACCACTCATACAATCCATAATTAGTTTTAAAGGCAGTTTTCCATTCATCACCCACTTTCATCCTAATTTGATGATATCCACTTTTCAAATCAATTTTTGTGAAAACACATGATTCATGCAATTCATCCAACATGTCATCTAGCCTAGGAATGGGATGTCTATACTTTACCGTAATGTTATTGATAGCCCTGCAATCAACACACATTCTCCAAGTTTTACCCTTCTTAGGCATAAGCAGCACCGGCACCGCGCATGGACTCATACTCTCTCTCACATGTCCCTTGGTCAGCAACTCCTCAACTTGCCTTTGAAGTTCCTTTATCTCCTCCGGATTACTCCTATAGGCTAGTCGGTTAGGAATTGTCGCCCCTGGCACAAAATTAATTTGATGCTCTATTCCTCTAATAGGTGACAATCCACTAGGAACATCTTTAGGAAACACGTCCTCATATTCCTTAAACAAAGAGACAACAACACTAGGCAAAGATTTGTCAAGTTTGTTAGTATTAAAACACACCTCTTTGTACAAGAGTACAAATATAGGCTGTTTGTATAAAAAGCACTCTTGACATCACTCGCCTTAGCATAAAAAACTCCCTTGTTTTTTTTTTTTTCTCTCATTTTTTCCACCCTCAACTGTCTTTTCACTCTTTTTTATGTTTTCACTCTCTTTTTTTTGTTCACTCTCTTTTATTCTTTCACTCTCTTTCTCATCATCTTTTTTTGCATTCTCAATCTCACAATTTTTCAAGTCATTCTCCCTTTTCAATTTCACTTGATCTTCATACACTTGTCTTGGAGTCAACGGTACAAAAGTAATGGTTTTATTATCTTTAACAAAAGAATACCTATTCTTGAACCCATCATGATTGACCTTCCTGTCAAACTGCCATGGCCTGCCCAATAAAATGTGACCCGCTTGCATTTGAACAACATCACAAAGTACTTAATCTTGTACCTCCCAATTGAAAAAGAAACCAGTACTTGCTTATTTACCTTAACCACTCCATAATCATTCAACCACTGCAACTTATATGGTCTAGGGTGTTTCAAGGTAGATAAATTCAAATTTTCAACTATAGTAATGTTAGCCACATTAGTACAGCTCCCCCCCATCTATAATCATACTACATACCTTGTTGTTGACGTGGCATCTAGTATGAAAAATGTTCTCCCTTTGTTGTTCCATATTATCCTCTTTGACTTAGGCACTTAAAGCACGCCTAGCTACAAGTGACTCACCCTCTACTGGATACTCCACTTCCTCATCACAAGCATCCTCAAGTGATGGAATCTAATCATCATCTTCCTCGCTTTCAGTTTCCACCTCTCCATCAATACGTGCAATCATGGTCCTCTTATTTGGGCATTGTGAAATAATATGACCTACTCTCAAACATAGAAAACACTTAATATCACGATTACGAGTCTGGGATTCATTACTAACTTTGTTGACACTAGGAGCCTTATCTCTCCTTTTTGGTGGTCCGGCTTTGGACTTGAAAACAACCCTTTCGTCTTTCCTCCCATTTGACCTCCATAAAGCAGAGGAGCCCGGATTTTGAAATGACCGAGTTCCTTTCCTTTTAAGCCGTCGTTCCACTTTTATTGTCATGTGGACCATGTCCTCCAACTCCATGTAGTGTTGTAACTCCACCACGTTGGCAATGTCCCGATCAGCCCATTCAGAAACCTTGCCACGGTAGCTTCTCTATCCTTCTCTACATTTGCCCGAATTATCGCAATCTCCATCTCCTTGTGGTAGTCATCCACGCTCCTATAGCCTTGAGTAAGACTCTGTAATTTCTGATACAAGTCCCTATAGTAGTGACTAGGAACAAACCGCCTTCTCATGATTGCCTTCATTTCCTCCCAACTCTCAATAGGTCTCTCATGGTTTCTCCTTCTGTTCATCACAAGTTGATCCAACCATATAATAGCATAGTTAGTAAACTCAATGACAGCAAGTTTTACCTTTTTCTCCTCGGAGTAGTTGATGAGAATCAACAAGCATTCAAGGATCCATTGCATGTTCTAGTTGGGCCTATTACAAGAGCAAGATCCAAGAAGATCCAAGAAGCACTTAATGGGCAGATTCAAGAGATTTGGGCTGATTCTAACGCAGGATATTCCAAGCTTGGCCCAAAGGAAGATGAAAGTGTAATAAATTTAATTCAAGCTATTTAGGGCTGATCTGGCTTAATTGAGAGTGATTTATGGCATGAATTAATAGCTGATTGACTTTCCAGCTCTATATCAGTTAAGACAGATTTTTTCCTATTTTGGATCTGCTAATTTCAGACCAAATCAACTTTTATTTAGGATTTTATTATTTAGTACGTTTTTTAGGGTTTTTCCTTGTTTTTTAGGTGCATTTAATGCTTTTAGGTCAAATTTGATTCCTGATATGGTAAGGTATCAATTAGGAGTTATTTTAGAATATATTTTCTTGTCTGTCAAGTTTTATGGAGCCCTTAAATAGGCTCTGAAGTCTATAAACGTTTTTTTTAGAGAATATTATTGAATAAAAATCAGAAAAGGTGAGGCTTTGCTCTATTTTGGTTCTTTAAGAACTGTGAACTTATCAAGGATTCTTCCTTGTGGCGTTCAAACTTTATACCTTTGGTTCGTGATTCTTTATAATCATTGGGTCAAGGTCAACTTATACCTTTGGTTCGCGTTTCGATTATAAACGTTGGGTTAGGGTTTCTACCATAAATCTGATTTTTAGCTTTCCTGGGTTAAATATTCCAATATTTTTGTTGGGTCTCAAAGCGTGTCAATTGAGGTTTGCATCAGTAGTTGTGGCACTCAAAGATTAACTCCATCTTCTTCTCCCACTCCAAGTATGCTTCTGGATCATTTTTCCCTTGGAATGTTAGTATCTTCATTTTTATTTTTCCTAGGTTCTTGTTAGTCCCATCTTGCCATCTTGGATCTCTTCGGAAACCTCCGGCATGCCTTTCTCCTCTTGGCCCAAACCTGCCCTCATTGTTCAATGAAGCTTGATCTTCTTCATCTTCAAACTCATGCTCATGGTAGTCATCAGAATCATTCATGCGAGAATGCCTTTCTTGCCTTCTAGCATTAGGGCCTCTTTGGGGACGTTCCTCACGCAAAGTAGTAATAACAGTGTCTTGTCTATCCATCCGAACTCGAATCTCATTAAACACCACGTTCATGCGTTCAAATTGTTGTTATATAGCCTGTAAAATGATGGACGACTCCTCCCCTTCTTCCCCTATTTGATGTTTCACACCTGAAAGACATACTTTTGAAACAACAGAGAATTGTTAGAAATAATTCTTCACAACACTCCCTCACATGTTTGCGCTCAAATTATGTCACTCCCACTCGTGTTTCACTCTTAAATTGGCTTTTTCCCGATAGTTGTCTCACACTCTCTCACCTTTTTCCACTCTTAACTTCGCCTTTTCAGCTCTTCATTAAACTAATAAACTTGATCAAGAAATTCAACTTGTAGTGTAAAAACAAATACCAACGGCAAGAAAATATGACAGAAACACTAAATCAGAGGAAGAGGACAAAAGAAAACAATATTCTAGTCTGAGAGAATTGAAACTACAAACAATTTTTTTTTTCTTTTTTTATAATTCTTTTCTGATGTCTTTTTTTTTTTTTTGTCATTTTTTTTTTGGAGCTGGGTGCACGATTTTAACCTAGTGCACTTCAACAAAAACAAAAAAATTAGAACGATGAATGAAGAACACAAAAGAAACAAGATAGGATGATAACAGGAAACAAAAGATAAAGGGATAGGAAACTGATTTTAGAACTTGTGCTCTGATACCAAATGATGCGAACCTCAATTGACACGCTTTGAGACCCAACAAAAATACTGGAATATTTACATAGGAAAGCTAAAATTCAGATTTATGATAGAAACCCTGACCCAACGTTTATAATCGAAACGCAAACTAAGGTATAAGTTGACCTTGACCCAATGATTATAAAGAATCACGAACCGAAGGTATAAAGTTTGAACGCCACAAGGAAGAATCCTTGATAAGTTCACAAGGCAAAGCCTTCGGCACTTTT
>JACAVU010000001.1:49855086-49860086 GCA_014183005.1 Castanea mollissima
GAACCAAAGGTATAAGTTGAACTTGACCCAATGATTATAAAGAATCACGAACCAAAGGTATAAAGTTTGAACGCCACAAGGAAGAATCCTTGATAAGTTCACAGTTCTTGAAGAACCAAAAGAAAACAAAGCCTCACCTTTTCTGATTTTTATTCAATAATTTTCTCTAAAAAAACGTTTACAAACTTCAGAGCCTATTTAAGGGCTCCATAAAACTTGACAGACAATAAAATATATTCTAAAATAACTCCTAATTGATACCTTACCATATCAGGAATCAAATTTGACCTAAAACCATTAAATGCACCTAAAAAACAAGGAAAAACCCTAAAAAAACGTACTAAATAATAAAACCCTAAATAAAAGTTGATTTGGTCTGAAATTAGCAGATCCAAAATAGGAAAAAATCTGTCTTAACTGATATAGAGCTGGAAAGTCAATCAGCTATTAATTCATGCCATAAATCACTCCCAATTAAGCCAGATCAGCCCTAAATAGCTTGAATTGAATTTATTACACTTTCATCTTCCTTTGGGCCAAGCTTGGAATGTCTTGCGTTAGAATCAGCCCAAATCTCTTGAATCAGCCCATTAAGTGCTTCTTGGATCTTCTTGGATCTTGCTCTTGTAATAGGCCCAACTGGAACATGCAATGGATCCTTGAATGCTTGTTGATTCTCATCAAAATCAAATCCCTTTTTTTTTTTACCCTTTGCAAAAACAGATCTGATTTTTACAAATCAAATCTCTTTTTTTTTTTTTCAAAATAGATCTAACTTTTCCTTAAGAAGAAGGCATATTCATATGACAAATTCGTTTAAATTAATTTTGTCAAGTGTTTGTTATGTGTGTTACAACATATCATTCAACATCATACACAAGGGTATGTAATGGTCATTAAAGTCTAGAAGACCAGATTCTGTCTGGGCGGAATGGGTGCCTAACACCTTCCCATTCTGTAACCTAGCCCCTGAACTTAGGTTTTTGGTTAGTAGATTAGTGTTTTGTCTTTAATTTTGATAGATTGTAAGTAGGATCAAAGCTTTGTATTTTTTGCATAGATTGTAACTAGGACCAAATCCTTGTAAGGTTATTCTACCAAATTGTACTCTTTTTTTTAATTCAATTAATGACATTTGATGTATTTAGAAGATGTAATTGTATTTATTTTTTCTTATTTTTTTGTATAAAAAAATAAGTAGCGACTCCACACAACTACCTAAAAGAGAGGTGCCTTAAGCACCCAAATCTCTTTTTGAGAGAACCCGCACCAAGTTGGCCACGGTCTTCATAGTGGCGACTTTGCTGGGGATTTCAAGGGTTAAGCTTCATGTTAGACTTTAAGTGACCAACTATATACCCTTGTTTTTCTGGGTGATGTTGTTTGTTTGGTTTTCTATGTCTTGAGATGTTTGTATGATTTTTTTTTTGTTGCCATGTTGATTGTTAAAAGCATTCCCTAAGTGTCATAGTGTATGCCATCATAACAATAAATATGTATGCACCCATCTCAACATATGGTGGTAGTAATCATGGATCACCGATTTTCATTAGATTCAAGTACCTAGTGGTGAACTCACCGACTCATAATCCAAAGTCACTGGATCATTTCTTGTTGACCATAAAAGATGGACCATGCCGTTTGGACCAATGTAATGTTCAATATATTACAAGTTGGGAGGTGTAATGTCCTAGCTATAGGAAACAATGAAATGACAAACCCACCTTACAATGTAATGACTTAAAACCTACCCTTAGGCTAGTCCATATTAAAATTGCATTGCATTTTGCATGTGATTGTTTGGTTGGTAGATTAATATAGATGGGGACCTAGCTTTGTTTGACCTACCCAAGCCTTTTCTTAGGGGATAATTTGGTCATGATCAGAGGGAAGACTCCAAAGAGAACCCAAGACCGACATTCAAGCTATTAGTTCTAGTTCCAAGCCCACCAAAATAATGAAGCCTGTGAGCATAGAAGACACTCCATTGTTACAACATCGCAATCCCGTGTTCAACTTACAAGACAGCCTAAGCTACAATTGAGAGAAGAACCCATGAACACTCAAGGGATACTAAACACCAAGGTAGCTAGTCAAATCCAATTGAGAAAAGACATGAACCTTATTGTACAACAATTTCAGATACTAAAGGGTGGCCAAGAGGAGAACAAGACTGATCACAATCCCCCAACCATGGAGGGTGAGAAAAAGATCAACAAAAGGATAAACAAGGCTAAAGAAATGATCAAAAGAGCCCTTAAGATTGAAGACCTCACGGACTACCAATCACTCTCACTTTTCCCCAATGTGAGATTGCCTCCCAAGCTTGGACAAGTTCAGCAGGATTGGTTGCCCAAAGTCCCATTTGGAGATGTACATGAGGGCTATGTAGCCCCTAGGTGTAACTAAAGAGTTACTTGCTCAAATGTTTCAAAGTACCATGACTAGAGCCTCTCTTAGGTGGTTCCTCAACCTAGATGATGCTAGAGCAAGGAGTTGGGAGGCTATCTGCCACGAGTTTCACAATCAATACAAGTACAACATAGAAATGGATGTGATGAGGAGAGATTGGGAGACCAAGAGCTGAAACAATCTTTCTCTACCTTTATCACCAAGTGGAGGTCCAAAGCTGCACAAATAATGAATAAGCCAAGTGAAGAAGAAAAATTAACCATGGTTGTAAAAAACTTGTTGCCTATATACCACAAGTATTTGTTTGCTCAATATTTTCCCAAATTTTAAAGCTTTGATTGCTACTGGAACCCAAATTGAGGATGCAATAAATAATGGTACTATAAAAATCAGGACCCACCAAGGTTTAAAAAGAATCTAAGATCTAGTTCTAAAGCTGTAAAAATTTCTAATATATACAAAAATGATTCTTACCAACTGATTTCCCCGTGCAAATATCACAAGGGCTACCTCCAAGGCCTAGGAGAGAATTTCATGAGTTATATATGCCTGTAAAGGGTTGCTAAAACCCTTAGACACATGACCAATCCCAAACCTGATGAGAATCAACAAGCATTCAAGGATCCATTGCATGTTCCAGTTGGGCCTATTACAAGAGCAAGATCCAAGAAGATCCAAGAAGCACTTAATGGGCTGATTCAAGAGATTTGGGCTGATTCTAACGCAGGACATTCCAAGCTTGGCCCAAAGGAAGATGAAAGTGTAATAAATTTAATTCAAGTTATTTAGGGCTGATCTGGTTAATTTGGGAGTGATTTATGGCATGAATTAATGGCTGATTGACTTTCCAGCTCTGTATCAATTAAGACAGATTTTTTCCTATTTTGGATCTGCTAATTTCAGACCAAATCAACTTTTATTTAGGGTTTTATTATTTAGTACGTTTTTTTAGGTATTTTCCTTATTTTTAGGTGCATTTAATGTTTTTTAGGTCAAACTTGATTCCTGATATGGTTAGGTATCAATTAGGAGTTATTTTAGAATATATTTTCTTGTCTGTCAAGTTTTGTGGAGTCCTTAAATAGGTTCTGAAGTCTGTAAACACTTTAATAGAATATTATTGAATAAAATTCAGAAAAGGTGAGTCTTTGCTCTCTTTTTGTTCTTCAAGAACTGTGAACTTATCAAGGATTCTTCCTTGTGGCGTTCAAACTTTATACCTTTGGTTCGTGATTCTTTATAATCATTGGGTCAAGGTAAACTTATACCTTTGGTTCGCGTTTCGATTATAAACGTTGGGTCAGGGTTTCTATCATAAATCTGATTTTTAGTTTTCCTGGGTTAAATATTCCAATATTTTTGTTGAGTCTCAAAGTGTGTCGATTGAGATTCGCATCATTTAGTATCAGAGCACAGGTTCTAAAATCAGTTTCCTATCCCTTTACCTTTTGTTTCATGTATCATCCTTTTCTGTTTCTTTTATGTCATCATTCATCGTTCTTTTTTTTCTTTTTCTTTTTTTTTGTCTTTGTTGAAGTGCACTAGGCCAAAATCGTGCACCCCGCTCCCTAAAAAAAAAAAAAAATTGTTTGTAGTTTCAGTTCTCTCAAACCAAAATATTTTTTTCTTTTGTCTTCTTCCATTGATTTGGTATTTCTGTCATATTTTCTTGCCATTGGTATTTTTTTTAACACTACAAGTTGAATTTCTTGATCAAGTTTATTAGTTCATTGCAGAACTGAAAAGGCGAAGCTACGAGTGGAAAAAGGCAAAAGAGTGTGAGACTAATATCGGGAAAAAGCCAATTTAAGAGTGAAACACGAGAATGAGTGACATAATTTGAGTGCAAACACGTGAGGGAGTGTTGTGAGGAATTATTTCTAACAATTCTTTGTTGTTTCAAAAGTATGTCTTTCAGGTGTGAAACATCAAATAGGGAAGGAGGGGAGGAGTCGTCCATCATTTTGCAGGTTGTGCAACAACAATTTGAACGCATGAACATGATGTTTAATGAGATTCGAAATCGGATAGATAGGCAAGACACTGTTATTGCTACTTTGCATGAGGAGCGTCCTTAAAAAGGCCCTAATGCAAGAAGGCAAGAAAGGCGTTCTCACATGAATGATTCTGATGACTACCACGAGGATGAGTTTGAAGATGAAGAAGATCAAGCTTCATTGAACAATGAAGGCAGGTTTGCGCCAAGGAGAGAAAGGCGTGGTAGAGGTTTCCGAAGAGATCCAAGATGGCAAGATGGGACTGACAGGAACCTTGGAAACATAAAAATGAAGATACCAGCATTCCAAGGGAAAAATGATCCAGAAGCATACTTGGAGTGGGAGAAGAAGGTGGAGTTAATCTTTGAGTGCCACAACTACTCCGAGGAGAAAAAGGTAAAACTCGTTGTCATTGAGTTTACTGACTATGCTATTTTATGGTGGGATCAACTTGTGATGAACAGAAGGAGAAACCATGAGCGGCCTATTGAGAGTTGGGAGGAAATGAAGGCCATCATGAGGAGGCGGTTTGTATCAGAAATTACAGAGTCTTACTCAAGGCTATAGGAGCGTGGATGACTACCACAAGGA
>JACAVU010000001.1:49867586-49880086 GCA_014183005.1 Castanea mollissima
ACTTCAACAAGACGAAAAAATAAGAACGATGAATGAAGACACAAAAGGAACAAGAAAGGATAATAACAGGAAACAAAAGATAAAGGGATAGGAAACTGATTTTAGAACCTGTGCTCTGATACCAAATGATGCGAACCTCAATCGACACGCTTTGAGACCCAACAAAAATATTGGAATATTTAACCCAGGAAAGCTAAAAATCAGATTTATGATAGAAACCCTGACCCAACGTTTATAATTGAAACGCGAACCAAAGGTATAAGCTGACCTTGACCCAATGATTATAAAGAATCACGAACCAAAGGTATAAAGTTTGAACGCCACAAGGAAGAATCCTTGATAAGTTCACAGTTCTTGAAGAACCAAAAGAGGGCAAAGCCTCACCTTTTCTGATTTTTATTCAATAAATTTCTCCAAAAAACGTTTACAGACTTCAGGGCCTATTTAAGGACTCCACAAAACTTGACAGACAAGAAAATATAATCTAAAATAACTCCTAATTGATACCTTACCATATCAGGAATCAAGTTTGACCTAAAAGCATTAAATGCACCTAAAAACAAGGAAAATACCTAAAAAACGTACTAAATAGTAAAACCCTAAATAAAAGTTGATTTGGTCTGAAATTAGCAGATCCAAAATAGGAAAAAATCTGCCCTAACTGATACAGGGCTGGAAAGTCAATCAGTCATTAATTCATGCCATAAATCACTCCATATTAAGCCAGATCAGCCCTAAATAGCTTGAATTAAATTTATTACACTTTCATCTTCCTTTGGGCCAAGCTTGGAATGTCCTGCGTTAGAATCAGCCCAAATCTCTTGAATCAGCTCATTAAGTGGTTCTTGGATCTTCTTGGATCTTGCTCTTGTAATAGGCCCAACTGGAACATGCAATGGATCCTTGAATGCTTGTTGATTCTCATCAACTCCTAATTGATACCTTACCATATCAGGAATCAAATTGACCTAAAAGCATTAAATGCACCTAAAAAACAAGGAAAAACCCTAAAAAACGTACTAAATAATAAAACCCTAAATAAAAGTTGATTTGGTCTGAAATTAACAGATCCAAAATAGGGAAAAATCTATCTTAACTGATATAGAGCTGGAAAATCAATCAGCTATTAATTCATTCCATAAATCACTCCCAATTAAGCCAGATCAGCCCTAAATAGCTTGAATTAAATTTATTACGCTTTCATCTTCCTTTGGGCCAAGCTTGGAATGTCTTGCGTTAGAATCAGCCCAAATCCCTTGAATCAGCCCATTAAGTGCTTCTTGGATCTTCTTGGATCTTGCTCTTGTAATATGCCCAACTAGAACATGCAATGGATCCTTGAATGCTTGTTGATTCTCATCAAATTGTCGTCCTAGGCCGCCTCAATCGTAGTTGCACCTCACTCCATTTAACAGTAGTGGTCAGAAACGGGAAAGGAGACTTAAAAAATGGCAAAGAATCCTTGCGATAGCCGAAGGAAAAATGAGCTTATCGCGGTTCGCCGTATCCCTATAGACATCTATGAGAGAAAGAATGAAATGAGAGGGGAAGTCTATTGTAAGATGCTCTAAAAGGGAAAACAAGAGTCGAGCACGGGACTCTATAATGGAGTTATAATGAGATAGAGGATGTAAAACAAAAGCCATCACCATGTTAATGAACCTTGGACCTTTAGCAAAGGCCGAGAAAGGAGTGAACTGACGATTACCCCAATCAGAGGGATGCTCACAAAAATCAGACATAAACTCATCTTTAGGTACAATCTTAAGACGATCACAGCTAGGATAGTCAGGATGCGCTACCCTTGGGACATGGAGCACCTCGGATACAATATCCGGTGTGACCACAATGTGCTTTCCTCAAATGCGAGTAACAAAAAGAGGCACTGAATAATCAAAATCATGCATGTTGGAGTAGAACTCTTGTATAATCACGGATGGACAAGTAACCGGGATGCCATACAGTGACTCCTAACCCCTACTATGAATGACAGTGAGTAGGTCAGTATCAGAGAAGTCTGATATAATGACTTGGCATTCCAAATGAATGCCTTGTCTAGAAAAGTTCTTTGAATAGTCCTGTCGGGCTTTATCATCATGGAACCGAATGTGGGAAGGGGTAGGATCAGAAGAGGAAGCCCTGAAACGAAAAGGGTTCCAAGACGGAGTAGGTTTTCATTTCAGTGTCATAGAGCAACTAACCGAAAGAAGGAGAGAGATAGGAAGAGAGAAACACAGAAAAGTACCGACACAAACCAATATGTAAGAATATAAAGAATTGAAGGTACGTATGCATGAAAATGCATGAACATGTGACATACAAAAGTAAAAACATCATGGGCTCAACCCAATCTAAACCTACCAACACACAACATTTGCAATAAAGTAAACACACATCTAAAATGCATGAAACATTGTTATAATGCAAATGTGATGCAATGCATGAAACTTTAAAGACATTTTCACAAAACTTATCCCAAAAATTTCACAAAAACTTCGTCAATTTTGAAAAACCCCAAAAAAATTTCAAAACCCCAAAACCTAGGTCTAAATGCATGAAATTCATGAAGAATAAGAGATAAAGAGATCATACCAAGTGATTTGAGACAAGAAATTGCTGAAAAATATGTGGGTTGAAGGTTTTGAATGAGAAAATTGTGTTTAGGAGGTGAAAAGACTGAAAACAATCAAGAAAGATCGAGAGAAGTGAACCTGGTATCGCGAGGAACCTATTTATAGAACCTCTTAATTCTCAACGGAATGAGAGGTGTCGAGTTTTAAACTTCAACAGATGCAGCTATCGAGTAGCTGTCCAGAGGTGTCCACAGCAAAAGGGTGCTCAATGGATCGAGGAGTTATCGAGTATCTATCGAGGAGATAGAAACTTTCTCAATGGATCGAGGAGGTATCGAGAAGCTGTCGAGATTGTGATAAAAAGAAGCTGAAGAGCTTGATAGATAGCTTAGCTATCGAGAGGTGTCGAGGAGCTGTCGAGATTGCTTTAAAAATAGTTTTTCAAGAAGAGAAAAACACATACATGAATGCAATCAAACATGCAACTCAACCAAGTATCCAACCAACATTTTAATCTCTCAAAACATCTCTCAATAAAGAAAAATGTCAAGCATTTAGATCCAAAAAAAAACACACACACACACACACACTAAATATGTCTAACCAATTTTATATTTCAAAAACAAGTCAAGACAGTTTAGTAAGCATACATTCACACAAGCAAACCTTGTGATGGCCAAGTCACATTGTAGCTGCACATGTATCAAAAGTAGCAAAGAATATTGCGTGTTATGTGTGAAAAACATCGCAAGATTGCATAAGTGTCTACATATTATGATGATTTAGGATACAAGTCAATCAATTTAACTCACACACAATCATAATTGTTTGATGGGGACTATCACCTTCGAGGTACATCCTATAACTCCCACATCTCCTAAAATATACGCTTGCAATCATATTTAAAGCATTATGTTTCTTTTTCTTTAATTTTTCTTTGCATAAATTTTATTAAGCATATCATGCATGGGCATACGAGAGAGAAAAAAGAAATACCCAATTATGTTAAACTTTTGACATTACACTTTTGCTATGCTGAAGCATACCGATATCATTTCATAATTGGAGGGCAACAATGGTGAGATGGTTATTTATGCCTTTCTCTTAGGATTTTTTAGTCATTCCCGTAAAAAAGAGTGATACAAGTGTTAAATACAAAAGATAACTTAATCTTACTCACCACAAACAAGAGCCACAAAACTCACTTACATAGTTGTGCATAGAGATGCTCATCTAAGCTATAAGATATACAATGTTTAGAAAACTTTGTTTCATTAGCCATTCAAGGTACACAAGTACCAATGTATACAAACTTTGTTTTTGTATTTTTCTGATTTTTCAAAATTTTTATTTTTATGAAAAACAAAAATAAAGCAAAACTAAAAACAAAAAATAAAAACATGTTTAACAAAACAAGCATAAAACAAGATGCATATGCATGAAAGCATGATACCAAAAAGATAAGAAAACTAGCAAGAAAGTCATACTTTAGATAGAAAGAATTAAAGCAGAGGACAAACAGAAAGACAAGTAAATCTTAGGATCCTTTATCATCCACACAGCACAAGTCTTTGGCCGTGAAGATGAAAAAGCACATGTCCTAGTATGACTACTAAAGGACATAGAGGAATTAGAATTGATGCGAACCTCAATCGACACGCTTTGAGACCCAACAAAAATATTGAAATATTTAACCCAGGAAAGCTAAAAATCAGATCTATGATAGAAACCTTGACCCAACGTTTATAATCGAAACACGAACCAAAGGTATAAGTTGACCTTGACCCAATGATTATAAAGAATCACTAACCAAAGGTATAAAGTTTGAACGCCACAAGGAAGAATCCTTGATAAGTTCACAGTTCTTGAAGAACCAAAAGAGAGCAAAGCCTCACCTTTTTAGATTTTTATTCAATAATTTTCTGAAAAACGTTTACAAACTTCAGGGTCTATTTAAGGACTCCACAAAACTTGACAGACAAGAAAATATATTCTAAAATAACTCCTAATTGATACCTTACCATATCAGGAATCAAGTTTGACCTAAAAAGCATTAAATGCACCAAAAAACAAGGAAAATACCTAAAAAACGTACTAAATAATAAAACCCTAAATAAAAGTTGATTTGGTCTGAAATTAGCAGATCCAAAATAAGAAAAAATCTACCTTAACTGACACAGAGCTAGAAAGTCAATCAGCCATATGTCATGCCATAAATCACTCCCAATTAAGCCAGATCAGCCCTAAATAGCTTAAATTAAATTTATTACACTTTCATCTTCCTTTGGGCCAAGCTTGGAATGTCCTGCGTTAGAATCAGCCCAAATCTCTTGAATCAGCAAATTAAGTGCTTCTTGGATCTTCTTGGATCTTGCTCTTGTAAAAGGCCCAACTGGAACATGCAATGGATCCTTGAATGCTTGTTGATTCTCATCATTCCCCCTCTCTTCAAAAGGATTCGTCCTCGAATCGTCACCTACATCAAAAGGAGAAAGATCAGAAACATTAAATGTAGCACTAATGTTATACTCACCTAGAAGATCCAACTTGTATGCATTATCATTGATTCTCTCAAGGACTTGAAATGGACCATCCCCTCTAGGATGCAGCTTAGACCGCCTACGAGCTGGAAATCTTTCTTTTCTCATATGCACCCAAACCCAATCACCCGGTTCAAAGAGGACTTGTCGACGGCCCTTATTGGCTTTAGTCACATATTGCTCATTCTTCTTCTCTATATGTTGCCGTACACTTTCATGGAATTTCTTCACCATCTCAGCCTTCTTCTCACCATCCAAACTAGTCATTTCATTAACTGGTAAAGGTAGCAAATCCAAAGGTGTTAGTGGATTAAAACCATAAACAATCTCAAATGGCGAAAAATTAATAGTATAATGAATACTCCGATTATATGCAAACTCAATGAATGGCAAACATTCCTCCCAATTTTTCAAGTTCTTTTGAATTATAGTACGCAACAAAGTAGATAAAGTTCTATTCACTACCTCAGTTTGTCCATCTGTTTGGGGGTGACAAGTAGTCGAAAATAATAGTTTAGTTCCCAATTTTCCCCACAAGACTTTCCAAAAGTAACTAAGGAACTTAACATCACGATCAGACACAATACTTCTAGGAACGCCATGGAGCCGTACTATTTCTCGAAAGAACAAATCAGCAATGTGGGTTGCATCATCAATTTTATGACAAGATATGAAATGTGCCATCTTTGAAAACCTATCAACAACCACAAAAATCGAATCCCTACCTTTCCTTGACCTAGGCAAGCCTAAAACAAAATCCATAGAAATATCAACCCAAGGTGCACTAGGTACAGGCAAAGGAGTGTATAATCCATGCGGTAAAACTCTAGATTTGGCCTGCCTACAGGTAATGCATCTAGCACATACTCTCTCCACATCACGTTTCATCTTTGGCCAAAAAAAAATGTTCATGTAACAATTCCAAAGTCTTCCTTACACCAAAATGACCCATTAAACCACCTCCATGTGCTTCACGCACAAGCAACTCACGCATAGAACTATTAGGCACACAAAGTCTATTCTCTCTAAACAGGTACCCATCTAGTCTATAGAATTTTCTGAATGCTGCCTTCTCACATGCATCATACACACTAGCAAAATCATCATCATTAGCATACAAATCCTTAACATATTCAAATCCTAATAACTTTGCATTTAATGTAGAGATAAGGGCATACCTTCTCAATAATGCATCAGCCACAATATTTTCCTTACCTTGTTTGTATTTTATTACATAAGGGAAGGTCTCAATGAATTCCACCCACTTGGCATGTCTTCTATTTAACTTACCTTGTCCCTTCAGATGCTTCAAGGACTCATGGTCAGTATGTATGACAAATTCTTTCGGCCAAAGGTAGTGTTGCCAAGTCTCCAATGCCCTCACCAATGCATAAAGCTCCTTGTCATAAGAGCTCCATAAAACTTGACAGACAAGAAAATATATTCTAAAATAACTCCTAATTGATACCTTACCATATCAGGAATCAATTTGACCTAAAACCATTAAATGCACCTAAAAAACAAGGAAAAACCCTAAAAAACGTACTAAATAATAAAACCCTAAATAAAAGTTGATTTGGTCTGAAATTAGCAGATCCAAAATAGGAAAAAATCTGTCTTAATTGATATAGAGCTGGAAAGTCAATCAGCTATTAATTCATGCCATAAATCACTCCCAATTAAGCCAGATCAGCCCTAAATAGCTTGAATTAAATTTATTACACTTTCATCTTCCTTTAGGCCAAGCTTGGAATGTCTTGCGTTAGAATCAGCCAAAATCTCTTGAATCAGCCCATTAAGTGCTTCTTGGATCTTCTTGGATCTTGCTCTTGTAATAGGCCCAACTAGAACATGCAATGGATCCTTGAATGCTTGTTGATTCTCATCAAGAATTCCCCAGAAATGAGTTAAAAAGTTTAAAATTTTTAATAACTCACCAAGAATAGGTACAGAGCCTTTAGACAAAGGATGAGACCTATTGGACTCTCGCTTATGAGGAAACAATAGTGACAAACATGAACAGTTTTAGAGCTACTCAGCTTCCTAGAAGGTGGTCTAACCATAGAAGTTGACGAAGACCTCAACTTAGGACAATTTGGCCTAATATGACCAACAATATGACAATGATGACAAGTGGGGACAAATCCATAATTTTTAGGAGGAGTTTTAGACATAGGTTTAGAAACTTCAGCGTTAACATCAGATTGTTTACCTTTGTCTATCCTAGCAATATTAGCCTTCAACTCTTCATTATTCCTTTTAAATGGAGGAATACAAAAATCTTTTTCTTTTGAGCTAGGCTCAACAACAAGTTTGGCACTGATTAATTTTTCAATTGCAGTTTTAAATTCAACTAGTTGCTCTTCCAAACTCTTAATTTTTTCCGCCTGAGATGAAATTTGATTTTTAAAATTCTCATTCAAATTATTTTCTTTATCCAATTTTGTAATCAAATCATCTTTTTCAAGCTTGACCTTTTTAAAATTAGCTTTTAATTTTGTAGAACTTTTAAGAGATCTCATACAAAAATTATAAAGCTTACAATAGGCATCTTGAATATCATCATCATCATTCAACACAATATCATGCAAATCATAACAATCAAGAGTTTTCATGACAACAGGGGTCAATAGATCACACAGTAAAGATTAAAACCTAATCAAGGTGTGCCAGCTCTAATACCACTTGATAGGCCAAGATTGTATTGACCCCTTGTGATGAATTAAACAATTAATTAGTCAAGTGAATTAATTAGGTTCAATCACATGAAAAATGCATGGTAGCACAAACAAATTACCAAATAACTAAATGCAGCGGAAATTAAATTTGACACGGTGATTTGTTTACGAATGGGGAAAATCACCGAGGCAAAACCCCACTGGGTGATTTTAAGGTCACCACTCTTGAGAATTCACTATTATCACAATAAGCGGTTACAAGAAAAGGAATCCTAGTACCTTATACCAACCTACAGTTGAACACTTACCCCAATACCCAATTGGACTTGTTCTGTAGTGACAATCTCTCCTTGTTAATGCACGACTCCTAGTACTTAACTAACCAATAGATGTACGGATCCCAGTACGCGACTTTATCACTAACTTGAGAAGGATGTTGGCTGTAAAGTTCTTCAGTTCATCACACGATGAAGATCACGAAGTTGCTTGGTTACAAAACCTACGGTGTACAAACACAGCAGCTTGTTCAAGGTGAACTAGGGCACACTAGGTTTCGAGTCACCTTTTGCATGAACAACACTTTGCTTTATGCTCGCGCACCCTAAACAGCCCTTAAAATAATCCTTATATATGTTTAGGGTTGTGAGAAAAGAAAGTCCAAACATACATTCATGGATTGGATGAAAATCAGAACTGAAAATCTATTTTTCATAAACCTTGACAGATACCCTATCTATCGAGCAACTATCGAGTCTCAAGCTAAAGCAGCTTTTTAAATCTTGATAGATACTAGCTGTTGAGCTAGATGTTGAGCTTTAATGAACATCACTTCTTCACTTGATTCTTGGATAGACTTGCATGGCTTTAATACTTAAATTTGAATCCTTGTTTCTTAAAGCATTAAACACATCCTAAATCTACTCAATTACGAGTAAAGTGCATTTTGTCAAACGATTAGCCAATTACATAAAATTTTGACATATGTTCCTAACATGAACCACATATGTCCTAAAAAAATTTAAAATTTTAAGATTGCTATCACAATTGTCCTAACGATAGCTACTGCTTGGAGCTGAAGTAGATGAGGTCAACTGGTTAATCTCAAGTTGTTGGAGCTAGCTAAGGAGAATATTTAGCATATCTTTCATGGATCATGGCTAAAAATGGTAAGACAACTTTTATAAAATTATTATATTTCTGGTATGGTAGCTAGAGGCTAAAGTTTTTTTTTTTTTTTTTTCTTTTTGGAAGATGAAGAAGATGTGTGTGCTCAACTTGAATATATTAAGTAATTTTTGCTTAAATACTTGTAAAAATTCTAACCGCCGCTATAAATTTTTTTTGCAAAAGACCATTTTTTGGTCTCTAACAATGTTTTACGGTTTTTAGCAGTGTTTTTTAAAACTCCACAAAAAACCTGATTTTTTGCAGTGTGTGCTTATACCAAAAAAAAAAAAAAATAATGCATTTTGAATCACCAAGAAGTCACTCAATCTATTTTACATAACCACTTTTCAAGAGACCCTACATCATTTTCTTTATTTTACAACACATCACATTATACTAATCACCTTTTTTTTCTCATTCTTTTTTTTTAATTTTTTATTTTTATTTTAGAGACATCAACCTAGCATTACCTATCACCACAAACCAAATTTTCCCACTACCCAACTAATGCTATTACAAAACCTAGCATTACAAATTGCAACCCAAATTGCAAGCCAAACTTGCAACCCAAATTCCTGAGTTAGGGTCATTCCATAATTCAAAACTTGGTTCACTGACCCCATACATGTTAGGATGTGTACCCTTAAATCCTATTATATGATGCTATGTATGACATTATGTATGACTTAATGTTGTGTTTAATAAAGTTGTTTTATTATTATCTAAAAATAATGGCAACATGAATATTGGGACATTATCATATAGTCCATGAGATGCATAGTATGTGATTTATGTGAAAAGTCACAGAAAATATAAATCACAAGTTCTTTGTAAACTCAGAATTGTAGTTCATAGTCGGTGATGAAATTGGATATTTCATCTGTGAAGACTATAACATATCAACTAAGATGATTTGTCTCGATCATGGAAATGGAGATTTCAAGTTGCTACGTTGATATGTCTTAAGAGTTAAGACATATTGAACTGGACCGCTGTGAGATTTATTATTCTCCTAACGACTGTCAAATGAATAATAAACTCACGACTTCTATTTGCATGAACTCTTAATCCTGAGAGAATAATGGACTTGATTATAAGGTGTAGGTTGCTTTGATATATCAGGAGTGAGATCTATAGTTATGGTCAAAACCTCAGTATGTTGGGCAACCACATTTAGTGTTGATGGAACATATATTCTCAAGATGGAATTCATAGTCTCTTAACAGAGATATAAAATATTTCCTTGAGATAAGTTTAATGGGTTTGGTTATTCAGAGAGTTAGGCCTAACCACTTTAGTAAGGAGTTACTAAAGTATATATTTATGGAATTAGATTTCATAAATATATGATGAATAACTTAAAGGATTAAACCAGATACTCAAGGAATTAGGATGTAGTAATTTACAAAGTGGCAGTTTACATTTATGACTTTGTATTACTACGAATATTTTATGAAGGGGTTGCATGTACAATAAAGTCTTGGGATATAATTTATAAATAAGGCCTAGAGTGCAACTATATTTATATAGTGGTATTAAATATAGTTAATGGTAACTTTGGACTTGTCAAGAGTTGACAGAAAAGCCCAAGGTCATTGGAGCTAGTGTCTTATTGGTCTCTTTTGGTCCCACTCCAAGCCAAACACTTAAGCCCAATTGGAAAGATCCAAAAGGCCAGCCCAATTAGATAATCAGTTAGATAGAAAGGGAGAAACATACAAAATATTCTGTAGGGAATTGTAAGAACACTATTGTGAAGTGGTGTAAGAAAAGTTATGATGAAACTATGCATGTACGCAGCGGAAAAACAACGGATCTACTTCATTCATAAATATTAACATACTCCATGTAAGTTTCAAAATATAAGAATAAGAGTGTACCTTGGAGCGGTGAATTTCAAAATCGAAGATCTGATGTACTTGAGAACACTTTCAATCTTCACTCCAATTCCACTAACGCCCAAGATGTGTGGTCTCTCAATCAGTTTACAAAGGAAGAATGTTAGAGTGTCTCACTCTCACACACACATCATTTCACAATAGTGTTCTCTCTTACAAAATTATCTACCGAAAAATTCTGTATGTTTCTTTCTTTGTATCTAACTGATTATCTAATTGGGTTAGCCTTTTGGGCCTTTCTAATTGGGCCTAAGTGTGTGGCTTGGAGTGGGACCAAAAGGGACCAATAAGACACTAGCTCCAATGGGCCTTGGGCTTTTCTGTCAACTCTTGACAAGTCCAAAGTTACCATTAATTATATTTAATACCACTATATAAATATAATTACACTCTAGGTCTTATTTATAAATTATAGCCCAAAACTTTATTGTACATGCAACCCCTTCATAAAATATTCGTAGTAATACAAAGTCATGAATATAGACCGCCACTTTATAGATTACTACATCTTAATCCTTGAGTACCCGGTTTAACCATTTATGTTATTCTTTATATATTTATGAAATTCAATTCCATTAATATATAAACTTTAGTAACTATTTACCAAAGTAGTTAAGCCTAACACTCTGAATAACAAACCCATTAAACTTATCTCAAGGGAATATTTTGTATCTCTGTTAAGAGACTATAAATTCCATCTTGTGAATACATGTTCCATCAACACTAAATGTGTCTGCCCAACATACTGAGGTTTTGACCGTTACCTTAGATCTCACTCCTGATATATCAAAGTAACCTACATTTCATGAGTAGGTTCATTATTCTCTCAGGATTAAGAGTTCATGCAAATAGAAGTTTGAGATTTATTATTCATTTGACAGTCGTTAGGAGAATAATAAATCTCACAGCGGTCCAGTTCAATATGTCTTAACTCTTAAAACATATCAACACATCAACTAGAAGTTTCCACTTCCATGATCAAGACAAATCATCTTAGTTGATATGTTATAGTCTTCGCAGATGAAACGCCCAATTTCATCACCAACTACGAACTAAAATTCTAAATTGACAAAGAACTTGTGACTTATATCTTCTGTGACTAAATCACATACTATGCATTCCATGGACTATATGATAATGTCCGAATATTCATGTTACCATTATTTTAGATTATAATAAAACAACTTTATTAATCACAACATTAAGTCATACATAATGTCATACATAATAACATACATAGCATCATACAATAGGATTTAAGGGCACCAATCCTAACAAGTTAGACACATTGACATTCTCCCTTTGAAAACTGATTGAGAGACCACATATCTTGGGTGTTAGTGGAATTAGAGTGAAGATTGAAAGTGCTCCCAAATGTTTTTGATCTTCAGTTTTGAAATTCACCGCTCCAAGGTACACTCTCTTGTTTTTATATTCTGAAACTTACATAGTGCATGTTAACATTTATGTATGAAGTAGATCCGTTATTTTTCCACTGCGTATATTTTGTATGCAATACAAACATGTTATTTTCCATCAATACACTAAGGAAGAAGATGACATTGAAGCTAGATTGGCCACCCTAGACAAAAAGCTGATGATCCATGATAGGCCAAGAATGTATTGACCCCTTGTGATAAATTA
>JACAVU010000001.1:49887586-49900086 GCA_014183005.1 Castanea mollissima
AAGCTCGACCAATAGTGGTGGAACATAAAGAAGAGCCAGCTTATTGCATGTCAATAGAAGAAGATGAGGAAAAGAATGCGAAATGTGAATGGTATTCTGACATTCTACAATACCTTAAGGATGGGACATACACAAATTCTGCTGACAAGAATGATCAATTGACAATCAGAAGGTTGTCCAATAATTATATTATTTGTGGTGAGAGGTTTTACAGAAGATCATATGACGAAATTCATCTCCTTTGCATAACTGCCAAGGAAGCACAGCAAATAATTGAAGAGGTTCATGAGTCAAGTTGTGGGCTACATATGAATGCACACATTTGTTAGAAAAACACATGTTTGTATCACATACAAAACATACGTAGCGGAAAAGTAACAGATCTACTTCATTCGCAATTGATAACATGTACTATGTAAGTTTCAGAATTTAAGAACAAGAAAGCGTACCTTAGTGTGGTGAAATTCAAAACCAAAGATTAGAAGTACTCGAGAACACTTTTAATCGTCACTCTAATTCCATTTCTACCAAACAAGTGTGGTCTCTCAATTAAATTACACGTATGTGTTTAAGGGAGAATAAGAGAATGGCTTACACTCATATACACACCATTTCATTTCTCATCAAATTTTATATGTTTCTCTCCTTATATTTACTGATTATCTAATTGGGTTAGCTTTTTGGGCCATTCCAATTGGGCTTTAGTATGTGGCTTGGAGTGAGACCAAAAGGGAACAAATAAGACTTTAGCTCCAACGGGCCTTGGGCTTATCTGTCAACTCATGACAAGTCCAAAGTTACCATTAATTATATTTAATACCACTATATAAATATAATTGCACTCTAGGCCTTATTAACAAATTATATCCCAAGACTTTATTATACATTCCACCCCTTCATTAAGATATTTGTAGTAATACAAAATCATAAATGTTGACTTCCACTTTGAAGATTACTACATCTTAATCCTTGAGTACCAAGTTTGATCCTTTAAGTTATTCATCACATATTTATGAAATCCAATTTCCTAAATATATACTTCAGTAACTTCTTACTAAAGTAGTTAGGTCTTACATTCTGAATAATCAATCTAATAAACTTATCTCAAGGGAGTATTTTATATTTTCGTTAAGAGATTATGAATTTCATCTTGAAAATATATGTTCCCTCAACATTAAATGTGGCTACCCAACATACTGAGGTTTTAATCGTGACTTTAGGTCTCACTCTTGATATATCAAAGCAACCTACACTTCATGATTAGGTTCATTATTCTCTCAAGATTAGGAGTTGATGTAAATAGAAGTTGTGAAATTTATTATACATTTGATAGTCGTTAGGAGAATAATAAATCTCATAGTGGTTCAGTTCAATATGTCTTAACTCTTAAAACATATCAACAAATCAACTAGAAGTCTCCACTTCCATGATCAAGACAAATCAACTTAGTTGATATGTTATAATCTTCGCAGATGAAATGTCTAATTTCATCATCGACTACTAAAATTCTGAGTTTACAAAGAACCTATGATTTATATCTTCTGTAACTAAATTACATAAATCACATACTATACATCTCATGTACTATATGATAATGTCCAAATATTCATGTTACCATTATTTTAGATAATAATAAAACATCTTTATTAATCATTACATAATATCATACGTAATATCATACGTAGTATCGTACAATAGGATTTGAAGGGCACATATCTTAACAATCTCCCACTTGCCCTAAAGACTATTGTGCACTAACCTAACTCTCATTCTCTCCAAATGTGACTCAAAAGGCCTTTGGGGCAAGGCTTTAGTAAAGGGATTTGCTAGATTATTTGTACTATCAATCTTTGCTACATCTCCTCGAGCAACATTGTCTCGAATGATGTAATACTTTCTTTCAATGTGCTTTCCTTTCTTGTGATTCCTTGGATCCTTGGATTATGCAACCGCTTTACTATTATCACAAAACACTGTGATAGGAACATGCTCCATTCTCACAATACCAAGATTAGAATGGAATTTCTTAAGCCAACATCTTCCTTTGCCGCTTCACAAGCAAAAACATATTCAGCTTCCATGGTGGAGTCGGCAATACAAGATTGCTTAACACTCCTCCAACTTATGGCTCCACATCCTAAGCTGAACACATAACCTGAAGTGGACTTTCTAAAATCAAGATCTGATTGAAAATTTGAATCTGTACAACCAATGGGAATCAAATCCTTACAATAGTAAACAAGCATATAATCTCTCGTTCTCCTTAGATACTTGAGAATATGCTTTACAGCTTACCAATGTTTAAGTCCTAAATTTGATTAATATCGGCTGACCATGCCAACTGAATAACAGATATCTGGCCTAGTGCATAGCATGGCATACATGAGACTTCCTATTACAGAAGCATAGGGAACTTGTCTAATCATATTTTCTTCCTCAAGAATCTTAGGCCTTTGGTCATTAGACAAAAGAACTCCATGTCTAAATGGAGGTAATCTTTTTTTGGAGTTTTGGATGCTAAACCATTCTAGAAACTTATCTATATATCCAACTTGTGACAAGCCTAATGTTCTATTCTTTCGATCTCACCAAAGCTTGATCCCTAGAATAAATTTAGCTTCGCCCAAGTCCTTCATATCAAATTGGATTGACAACCAAACATTTACTGATGACAAAACCCCTACATCATTTCCAATGAGTAGAATATCATCAACATAAAACACTAAAGAACATTACTACTTTATCTCAATGTCTTTTGTATACACATGGTTCATCAAAATTTTGCTCAAAACCAAATGATTTGATTGCTTAATCAAATTTGATGTTCCATGATCTAGATGCTTGCTTAAATCCATAATGGACATTTTCAACTTGCATACCATATGCTCTTAGTTCTTTGCTATGAAACCTTGTGATTGCATCATATATATTTCTTCTTCAAGATTGCCATTAAGAAATGCATTCTTGACATCCATTTGCCAAAACTCATAATCATAATGAATAGCAATGGATAAGAGAATTTTGAAAAATTTAACCATGGCTACTAGCAAAAAAGTTTCCTTATAGCCAATACCTTCTTTTTGTGTATACCTTTTCGCCACTAGTCTTGCTTCAAAGGTTTTAACCTTTCCATCTATCCCACTCTTCCTCTTGCAAACTCATTTGCCACCAACTCATTCATTAATTTAGACAATGTATAAATCTTTTTTTTCATGTTATAATTAAGTCTAAATTCCTTGAATGATTCTAGTAGTGATTGGAGTATCATATCCGCTTGGGATTCTCCATCAATGTTGGCACCTAAAACCTCCAGTGTATTCAAATGAGATATCATCCTAAGACAATGCTCCCTTACTGGAGTACCTTCAGCCATTTTGCCTCATAATTTCCTGTCTTGCTGAATGGCCTTACTCACCAAACATCTCTTTTAGACTTAGCATTATATCTGCAGCTAGTTCTACATCCTGCATTTGATGTTGTAGAACATTTGAAATAGATACTAGGATATAACACTTGGCCATCTCATTATATTTTTGCTAATGATCATATCATTGTTTTTCCTCAAGAAGAGCATTTAATGATGGAAAGTTAGGACAGGGTTGACTAAGCATATACTTGTGCTTTTCAACAATTAGAACAATGTCCAAATTTCTTTTCCAGTCAACATAGTTAGATCTAGTCAGTTTGTTTTGGTCAAGAATAGCAACAAGTAGGCTAAAAGATTCCACAATTTAAATATGGAAATAACAAAACTAATAAGTAAACCGACATTATCAATTTAGCATATAAACATATGATATGGAACCTTGAAATCCATATATCAAAGTGTAGGTGTCAAAACAATTTCAACATTTAAAAAAATATTTATTTTTAATCCAATAACTAAAACAATTTCAACAATTAAAAAAATTAAGAAATAGGCATTAAGAGTATCAAAACTAAACAATTCTTATCAAATTTTTTGAATATAAGAAAGTACCTTAAATTAATGTGTTGTCGGCGGTATTACGGTGGTGGGATACCAACTGAAGGTGAGTGCTAGCTTGACAATGTTGGCATCCCTTAAACTTCTCTCTTTGAGTCTCTATTTCTTCTTGATGTGCCTTAAAGATGTTTTTCTTGCTTTGAGACTATCACACCCCAAACCTAACTATAAAGATAGGCACGTGACAACTGCCGCACGCTTATAAAGTAAGCACCCTACAAGTGTGCAAGACCTTCTTAGCAACTAAAATTTATCCTAAAAAATTAAATCAAATAAATCCAAAATACCTCAACAATTTCTTTATGAATAGATCTCCAATAATTTAACAAGAACAAAATCCAAACCTCATGTACATAATGCCAATTGGCCAATAAAGGGGTGAGCTGACAACACAACACAATATCAAAACTCCCAAAACTTGCTATTCTTCACAATCTGAAACTGGAGGGGAAAAAGGGGTGAGTTGATAACTCAATAAGTAACCAAAATCCTAATAAGTTCTATCAAGCAATAGATCTATAAAGTAATAAGATGTAATATGAGTTTTCAAAAGTTATAATATACTATGGGTTTTCAAAAATAACTAAAGAAGTTTCAGACTATTAAAATAATAAGTTGCAAATAGACCACATATTTTAATCTTACAAATATATCATAGATGGCTTAGAAAGTAGTCAGTTTTCATATATCAAAAGTTATAACTTACAATAGATTCTAAAAATACATAAGCAATTTTAATGACTCAAAATAGTTCAGATACTCAAACATTTCCAAAATCACAGATGTAGTTTTAAGAACTCAAAATAGTTCTAATATTCAGAGTACTAATGAATAACCCCCATTGGCTTGGGTATCAGAATCAATTCATAGTTAGATTGTCCATAATCATATATATGAAATCATAGTTTATAACAAAAATATATCTTATTCAAGCATGTATATAAAAATCATATACTCAATATTAAAATATATTTGTAATAATCCTTTACTTGAAATTAGTAATACAATAAAAATAAAAATTCTAACAATTATAAACAATTTTCAGTAGTTAAAAATACATTAATATAAGCAAAATAAAACCCAATTAGGATAAAGTTACTTACATTAATCCAAAGTTTATTCAAAATCCTTGCAGTTTCCCAAGACCAATCCAATGTAAACCTTTTAGCAAACTAAATAAAGAATTTACTACATACAAGTTTGTCATTTAGATCCTTGGACCTCAAATCTCAATGTCATCCAACACCACAGAGACAACAAAGCAAAGATGCTTCACACATGAAAAGACTGAGTCTTTAGAAATCTTCAAATAATTGGTATTGGCTTCATCTTTTATCCATCAATAAGTAACCTTACATGACAAGTCAGTAATGCCCATAATGGCCAACAAGCATCTATGTACGTTGCCCTCAATAAGAATCATGGGATAAAACTGTTGTGCTTTTAGTGGTGAAATTTTGCTTAACTGGATGCATACGGGTTGGCTTCTTAGAAAGGAGAACGGATGAGAGGAGGGGGGGGGGGGGGGGGTGGACGTCAACTCCTCTTAGAAATCTTTAGGCGTAAAAAGCAAAAACCTTAGGGTGGCTAGGGTTTACATGATACAATTAGGGTAGAAATATTGCTAACTTCAATATTAGAGATTAGTAAGTTACCCCTAAAAATAAATCTCCTTTTTATTTATTTATTTTGAAACCGAGTATTACAGAGGCTTTGCTTGAAAATAGGTAAAAACTTGTATGGAGAAATTGTCACAAAGTTGTTTTAAGAAATAAAGTACAAAGAGCGAAATTGAAAAGAGAAGCCATTTTTCTGAGATTCTCCACCAAATAGAGAGAAATTGTTTCAAATTTGTGCACAAAAAAATAAATTTCAAAAGAGAGTGAGGGAGAGAGGAGTAGTGTATAGAAACAAAGAGAGTAAAGTCTTAGATTTTTTTTTATAAAGTTTTTTATGGGTAGGAACATGAAAGAGGATTGTAACTCCTACCCAAAAGTTAGAACGTTGTATTTTTTTTTAGAAGAAGAATGTTTTTTTTTTTTTTTTGAGAAACTTTTTGAAAAGTAAAATGGTATCTAATGAATCGAAACATTGTGTCTTTAAATTAATATAGGCTACTAAACATCAAAGTTTATTAAGAATGTCAAAACGTTTTGCAGAAACCACCATACAAAAAGTCACTTCTTTTCATGTTTTTAAAATTAAAATGTAAATGTGGCAATAATTTATGCAGTCACGTGGCGCAATAAGGAGTGGTCAACAAAGAGTCAAACATTTTGGCTATTAATTATTACTAGTCGTTAACCCATGCGATGCACGGAAAATTTATAATCCTAAAAGGTTAGCACATCAAATGCTTTTATGTCAATTTTGCAAGAAAAATAATTTTAGTGCTAGCTTTCAAAAAAAAGTATTATCACACAAAGAAATATACCAAATTCTTAATTTGGGTAGGCCAACCAAGGTTGAAAGTAAAAAATATATACATAGTGTGATTGTCATGTATTTCTTGATATAAAAGAGAATATAATTGATATAAAATATAGTTATTACTCCAATGTCACCAACCACAACAATACAAAGAAAAGTATATAGCTTGCAAATTCAAGTTTACTATATTTTCCTATAGAAACTGGTAATAGAAATAGAAATAGCTATCATTTGAAGCTTAAATAACACGTTACCAACGTAAATCCCTACAATATGTTATATATGTGAAGCATATATATATATATATTATATATATATATATATATATTTATATATTTATTTATTTATTTATTTATTTATTTATTTATCAAACTGTTTCCAATTACACACTAAACTTAGGCAAGAAAAAGAAAAAATAAAGAGAAGTTCATAAACAAAATAAAAATCACCAAGAAATTATTAGCTCGTGAGTCCCCACTCCTCTTCACTTTCTCTCTAAACTTCTAAAGTCTAAAGTCTAAACCTCTCACACTAAATACCGAATCTATGTTTTGTTATGAAGCGAAGTAGTTCATAATATATTCTTGGCGTAAATACACTTTTGGTCCATACATTTTGGGGTCATTTTTATTTTGGTCCCTACATTTCTATTTTACCACTTTTAGTCCCTAAAATAAAAAACGCGTTCCATTTTGGTCCTTACCATCACTCACTTAACGGAAGAATCGTACGTGGCAAACGAAGTAGAGTACTGACACACTTTATGTTGACATGACTATTAAAATAATAATTAAAAAAAATTATTTGGCAATTAATAAATGATAGATTAGCATTTTAAATATATAAAAAAAAAGCCACATCAGAAAAAATAAAATAAAATAATTAAAATAAACTTATTATTTTTTTACAAAATAAAATAAAATATTCTTTTCATTAGATTTTTGGAAGACATGTTCTTCACTAGAACATGATTGTTCATGCTCTTCCCTGATCTCTCCTTTTTGAGCTCAAAATATCTTGCTCAAACTCTCTCAATCTCTTAGCTAAAAACCCCAAATCTTTCTCTTTCTCTATCTCAGATCACTGTCTCTCTCAAAACAATGGGTCTCTGCCTCAGATCGGTGGGTACTCTTGGATCGATAGGTGGTTTTTGTCTATCTCAGATCACTGTCTCTATCTCAGATCGGTAGGTGGTTTTTGTCTATCTCAAATCACTGTCTCTACCTCAAATCGGTAGGTGCTCTTGGATAGGTTTCTCTTTCTCTATCTCAGATCATTGTCTCTCTCAGATCGATGGGTCTTTGCCTCAGATCGGTGGGTTTCTACCTCAAATCGGTGGGTGCTCTTGGATCGGTCGGTGGTTTTTGTCTCAAATCGGTGGGTCTTTCTCTATTTAATCTCTCTATCTCTCAGTTCAGTGGTGAAGATTTCAATGGAGATAGGTGGCAGCGCACTCCGATGGTGGGTTTGTGGGTGAAGATTTTTGTTGATCTGAGTGGGGGTTTTCACCTTGTTCAAATTTGGTTTTTTGATGAGGGCTTAAGATTCGGTTAAGGGAGTTCACTGAGTGAAAGAGTTTGAGGTGTGCTGGGTTAATGGTTTTGTGGGTATTTTGTTTGGGTGGGAGTTGTGTTTGTTGTTGTTGGTATGGTTGAGGGATTGAGCTGAGTTTGTTCAATTTTGTGGCTATTTTGTTAATGATTGTATTGATTAAATTTTGGATTTAAATCTATTTTTTCTTTTGGATGATTTGGTTTGTGCATATATATGGATTGATTATGTTTTTCACAATATTATTTTATGATTTTTCTGTGTTTGATTTTTTGGGTTTGTATGATTTTTTTGGGTTTGTGCTCTTGTTTGTTCTTGATGGGTTTGTATGATTTTCTAGTTTTGTTTGTTTTTCTGGGTTTGTATGATTTTCTGGGTTAATATGATTTTCCGGGTTTGTTTGATTTTCTAGGTTTGTATGGTTTTCTGGGTTTGTATGATTTAGATTTGAATTCGTGTGTTTTTTATTTTTAGTTCTGTTTTTTTCCTTTTTTTTATTTTATTAAAATTGATAAATTAATTTTTAAAATTCTAAGTTGACGTGGCATTTTTAATTCTGTTTTTTCCTTTTTTTAATAGTATTTTAATGGACATGTCAGCATTCACTGTGCCAACAGTGCACTCCGTTTGCCACGTAGGATTCTTTCGTTAAGTGAGTGACGGTAAGGACCAAAATGGAACGCGTTTTTCATTTTATGGACTAAAAATGGTAAAATAAAAATGTAGAGACCAAAATAGAAATGACTCCAAAATGTAGGGACCAAAAGTGCATTTACGCCTATATTCTTTATAGAAAGCTTCAAGTATCTTCCCAACCAAATTGAAAGCATAAAAGTTAAATAAGGAATAGGAAGGGAACTTGACATTCTCACAATTCTTTGCTGCCACAATAGCCAAATAGCTCACTCAAACAGTGACTTTTATATGAGTGGTGTTTCCCACCGTTAACTTAATCTTTTAGTGTGTGTCATGTTTTGTGGAGGAAGAACGTTGCATACAGGAAAACTAATTAGGCTAATCACCATTAGAGAGTGTTAAGCCACTGAGATAATTGCTAGGATTTTGAGATAGGAAGAGAAGAGTCCTAAACGTGTGTCTCTCTTAATTCCGATTATTAGCTTAACTCCTTATTAAGTTTAGACTAAATAAAAATAATTTTATTTAAATATTATGTTCATATGAAAATTTCAGAGATTTCAATTATATATATATACTACTATTTAAGGGGTTTCCCCTGTTTGGATTCCACATTTTGGATGTCTAAAGTACCCTCATCATATCAACTTACAAGTTCTCAACTAACAAGGATAAATATGTAAATAAAACTCCTACACTTCAAAACCCACAAACTCATGTACGCTTTGCAGTTTCTATCTTACTTTCTATCTCTCATTCTTCTTCAGATTGAAGATATTTAGTTTAGCTCTACATCATCCTTTTTTTTTTCTTCAGATTAAAGACATTTATTGTCAAAGGCTCCAACAAATTTACAGGTTCTATTTTTTGCAAGTTCCTCTTTGTTTTCTTTGAACTCTACTTTTTTTTATTATTTTTTTTATATATATGTATCACGTTAACTCTTTTTTTTTTTCTTTTTTTAAATGCAATTTTGAAATGAATGGTTCCTTCACATACTCTACCACTGTACTTCTTAATGAATTGTCATTTCATGTTATAGGTATTGTGATCCAAAGACAGGGCTCCCTTATACTACAAAAGAAATATTCAACCAACAAATTTCTAGGTTCTATTTTTTGCAAATTCCTCTTTGTTTTCTTTTCTTTGGTTTATGAATGAATTTCTTTGAATTCTTTTTTTTATTATTATTATATGTATCACGTTAACTCTTTTTTTTTTTTTTAAATGTAATTTTGAAAATTTGATTAATGATCAAAATATAAATGATCAATTACTATTTCCTTCTATTTCCTCACTTTTTTTTTTCCCTTCTACATATTTTTTTTTCTTTTTAAGAATTTTTTTTTTTTTACCATCATTGTATATGTTTTTGGCGTTAAAGTTTATTTTTTTATTTAGTTATTTATTTAAATAGTTGATGATGTGGTGATTAGATTTTAAAGAGTCCATGTCTATGATAGAGTTAAATTCTAAAAAATCTTTATCTTCTATTTCCTCACTTTTTTTTCCTTCTACGTTTTTTTTTTCTTTTTAAGAATTTTTTTTCTACCTTCATTGTATATGTTTTTGGTGTTAAAGTTTTTTAGTTTTTTTTATTTATTTTTTTTACCATCATTGTATATGTTTTTGGCGTTACATTTTATTTTTTTTATTTAGTTATTATTTAATGATGAGAATCAACAAGCATTCAAGGATCCATTGCATGTTCCAGTTGGGCCTATTACAAGAGCAAGATCCAAGAAGATCCAAGAAGCATTTAATGGGCTGATTCAAGAGATTTGGGCGTCACTTGGGATTTATTGTAAAAGTGTTATAAAAATATTATAGAAATAACGTTTCTCTAAAATAATAATTACGTTTAAAAATATCATCTATGATTTGTTGTGAAAATATTGTGAATACTAGACATTCCAAGCTTGGCCCAAAGGAAGATGAAAGTGTAATAAGTTTAATTCAAGCTATTTAGGGCTGATCTGGCTTAATTGGGAGTGATTTATGGCATGAATTAATAGCTGATTGATTTTCCAGCTCTATATCAGTTAAGACAGATTTTTTCCTATTTTGGATCTGCTAATTTCAGACCAAATCAACTTTTGTTTACGGTTTTATTATTTAGTACGTTTTTTAGGGTTTTTCCTTGTTTTTTAGGTGCATTTAATGCTTTTAGGTCAAATTTGATTTCTGATATGGTAAGGTATCAATTAGGAGTTATTTTTGAATATATTTTCTTGTCTGTCAAGTTTTATGGAGCCCTTAAATAGGCTCTGAAGTCTGTAAACGTTTTTTTAGAGAATATTATTGAATAAAAATTAGAAAAGGTGAGGCTTTGCTCTCTTTTGGTTCTTCAAGAACTGTGAACTTATCAAGGATTCTTCCTTGTGGCGTTCAAACTTTATACCTTTGGTTCGTGATTCTTTATAATCATTGGGTCAAGGTCAACTTATACCTTTGGTTCGCGTTTCAATTATAAACGTTGGGTCAGGGTTTCTACCATAAATCTGATTTTTAGCTTTCCTGGGTTAAATATTCCAATATTTTTGTTGGGTCTCAAAGCATGTCGATTGAGGTTCGCATCATTTGGTATCAGAGCACAGGTTCTAAAATCAGTTTCCTATCCCTTTATCTTTTGTTTTCTGTTATCATCCTTTCTTGTTTCTTTTGTGTCTTCATTCATCGTTCTTATTTTTTTTAAGTGCACTAGGTTAAAATCGTGCAACAGCTCCAAAAAAAAAAAAAAAAAAAAAAAGGTGAAAAAAAAGACATCTGAAAGGAAATAGCAAAAAAAAAAAATTGTTTGTAGTTTCAGTTCTCTCAGACCAATTTTTTTTTTCTTTTGTCTTCTTCCATTGATTTGGTATTTCTGTCATATTTTCTTGCCATTGGTATTTGTTTTAACACTACAAGTTGAATTTCTTGATCAAGTTTATTAGTTCATTGCAGAACTGAAAAGGCGAAGCTACAAGTGAAAAAAGGCAAGAAAGTGTGAGACTAATATCGGGAAAAAGCCAATTTAAGAGTGAAACACGAGTGGGAGTGACATAATTTAAGTGCAAACACGTGAGGGAGTGTTGTGAGGAATTATTTCTAACAATTCTTTGTGTTTCAAAAGTATGTCTTTCAGGTGTGAAACATCAAATAGGGAAGGAGGGGAGGAGTCGTCCATCATTTTGCAGGCTATGCAACAACAATTTGAACGCATGAACGTGGTGTTTAATGAGATTCGAGATCGGATGGATAGGCAAGACAATGTTATTGCTACTTTGCGTGAGGAGCGTCCCCAAAAAGGCCCAAATGCTAGAAGGCAAGAAAGGCGTTCTCACATGAATGATTCTGATGACTACCACGAGGATGAGTTTGAAGAGGAAGAAGATCAAGCTTCATTGAACAATGAAGGCAGGTTTGTGCCAAGGAGAGAAAGGCGTGGTAGAGGTTTCCGAAGAGATCCAAGATGGGACTGACAGGAACCTAGGAAACATAAAAATGAAGATACCAGCATTCCAAGGGAAAAATGATCCAGAAGCATACTTGGAGTGGGAGAAGAAGGTGGAGTTAATCTTTGAGTGCCACAACTACTCCGAGGAGAAAAAGGTAAAACTCGCTGTCATTGAGTTTACTGACTATGCTATTATATGGTGGGATCAACTTGTGATGAACAGAAGGAGAAACCATGAGAGGCCTATTGAGAGTTGGGAGGAAATGAAGGCCATCATGAGGAGGCGGTTTGTTCCTAGTCACTACTATAGGGACTTGTATCAGAAATTACAAAGTCTTACTCAAGGCTATAGGAGTATGGATGACTACCACAAGGAGATGGAGATTGCCATGATTCGGGCAAATGTAGAGGAGGATAGAGAAGCTACCATGGCAAGGTTTCTGAATGGGCTGAATCGTGACA
>JACAVU010000001.1:49902586-49935086 GCA_014183005.1 Castanea mollissima
TTCTAACTTCTATGAATTTCCACCGTGTGATGATATTTGAGATTAATAACCGTGTGATCAAATTATTGAAGCGAATCACACCGTCAAATATTAACAAAATTGAATTTCAAAAGCTTGGGAGAGAGGGAGCAGAGACGAAACAAGAACAAAAGTTCCTTTGCTCTTCTTCTTATTTGATATTTATTTCTCATTCATCTCCCTACCTCCATTACTTTCTCTTTCTCTTTCTCTTTCTCTCTCCCTTTCTCAGTACCAAGCTCTCACTCAAAATTTCTTTTTGAATTTCGTTTATCAAAGCCCTCTCTCAATTGTTCAAATCTTGGAGCTACGAAATCGCGTAATTTATGTTTTCTCTATGTTTCAGTGGCTTTCCAATTCTGTTTCGGATCTGAAACTGTGTCAATTTGAGGAATTTCGGTGATTATTTATTTGAGTTTAAATATATAAAAAAATAATAATAATATTTTTTGGAATTGAGTTTTGTTGAATTTCATGGGGGAAGGTGAGGGAAGCGATTTCCCTCCGAAGAAGGCTCAATCGGACGGACCGGCGGCCTGCTCGTCGACGACGGAGGCTCCGGCGGCTAAGAAACTCGCGAGGCAGCTTGATTTCACGGCTTTTGACTCCAGCGGCTCCGCTACTGTGGTTTTGCCGGAACACCCGCAGACTCAGACTGTGACGGTTACAGTGGCGGTTGCGGCGCAGAGCCAGCCTCCGCAGGTTTTGGTGAGGCCAGTGGTGGCTCCGCCGCCTCCTCCTCCTCCTCCTCCTTCGACAACGACGACGCAGCCGCTGGCTCAAGCGCCTGTGAGGTTTGTGCAATTCTATTGTGGTTTTTGAAGAACCAAATTTGAATTTTTTTTTGAATAATGCTTTATGAATTTGAAAAATATTTGGTCCTTTGGAAAACAATGAGTGGAGTTTGTGCAGTTTTTTAACTTTTTGATTTCATTGAGAATGATTTAAATTTTTATTATTATTATTTTTTAATTTGAAGCTTTGGTTATTGGAGGGTGAGGTTTATGTGAAATTGTGTGATTATGGAGTGAAAGTTTGGTAATTTGTTCTTAAAGATTTGGTTTTGAAGTGTGAAACAGTGAAAGTTTCTGTATCCTAGATATTGTTTTGTACTTATTCAAATTTGGTTCCTTCACATTGTTGCTTTTGTGAATCTTTGTAGTTATTTAATTGGTATGTTTATAGCATTAAATTGCTTTCCAAATAATGCAAATTTTTAGTCCTTTTACACTCAGAAAGACTCGCATGTACACACTAAAAGTTTAGTTCTTTTGCACTAAAAATTTCCTTGCATGTTTGATTCTTTTAAACTTAGAATGGTGAGATTGCCAGAAACACTGCATTTTGTTTTTAACCCTTTTTCATATTATAAATTTTACAAAGGTGTAATGGGTTCTTTTGGATTTATTCATTATGTTTGAAGATGTATTGGTCTGTTAATTTAACCAAAAAAAAAAGTATTGGTCTGTTAATAATTTTTGTTTGAAAGCTAATAAAATGCTTTTGCAGTAATTCTGCTTCCCATCCACAAATGTATTTGTCTGAAATTGGGGTTGGAATTGGTTTTCCTTTTGGATCATTGAAGAGTAATCTTGGTGGTGGTGAAATTGGAACGTGAATGTTTTACCAATGTGGCACAAGCAAAAATCCTCATATAGAAGTTCAAGATTTGTCTATTATTTTTGGTATAACCCTGCCCTTTCTTTTTGCAGAAAACCAGATTCTCCAAAATCAAGACCAAAACCCAATTCTGAAGTAAAAGACGGCACTCCGAAGAAGCAAAAACAGTGCAATTGTAAACATTCACGATGCTTAAAGTTGTAAGTATATGACCTCTTCATACTCTCCTGGTATGAAAAGTGTTTCATCAATAAGTTGATTTTTTGTTCTACTCTTCAATTACTTTGCTGTATAATATATATGGTTATTCATTTATTTATAAAACTTGATAGTCTAACATTTATTATGGTGCTGTGGTCCCACTCACTTCTATAATCATTTAATTCTGGGTTCAATAACTTGAGCTGGAACCATTTTTGCCTTAATATTCTTCATGGACCAAAAAGGAACAGAAATAATTCACTTTTTAATTTACTCTTTAGCTAAGGAGTTGCACATTTACATGCAATCTTTGCAGTCTCATCAAGGTGGTAAATCCAAATTGTAGCTTGTAGTTAGGCCCTCTGAATGGTGCATAATATATTGTAGAATTCTACGAGAATGATATGTTTTATCTTCCATTCCTCTGTGTGTGTGTTGTATTTGTGCTGCAGTTTGCTTTTTGATTCTTCATTATGCACAGGTTGATAACTCTTTGTGATAGATAATGGTGCATATTGATAGGGTTGGGATAGGCTAAAGGCAAATGCAAGCCCATCCCTAAGGTTTGAATTTGTTGCTAGAAGTCCATCCCAAGCCTACCATGGGTTCAAGGTGATTAACAAACTTTGGGATAGCTTGAGTAGTTTGTTTTGGAAACTGGATGGATGAATGACATTCCTCAACAGATTGGTGCATACTGTCTTCTTTAAAAGCAATGCTATTAGTTAGAAATAATTGTTTTCTTTGGGGAAAAAAGGTTGTAATTGATATGAAAATGATTTACGACATCATCAAAGGAGAAAGAATACTTTTGAGAATAGGTTGTATAACAACCAAAGGCCAATGAAATTAGCTTAAACTAATTTATTCTAATTTTTCTATAGGCTTCTGAATTATGTTATAAGTGGTAATAAGATTATATAGCTAATTAGCAATAACCAAATGAAATATTGTGCTCATACTTACAACACAATATGATTGCATAAGAGCAGATTAACACAATGTTTAAGTAACATTATGTTTTACCCCTTATCACTTACACAAAAATTATGGTAAAATACCATGATTACAGATATTGGCTCAGTTGAAGCTAGGTCTACAAGACCTCAACCCAATATTTGGTTTGGTAAACTTATTCATCCCGAAACACTTTTTAAGTATTTCATTTTTAAAAAACAGCTTAACAATTAAAATGCACTTGGTTCAGATATTTTGGAAACACAAATTGGATTACACCCACTCTGTGCAAGTGTAAGTAACTTAACATTTAACACATTGTATCAGGAAACTAGTAATGCCATGACTTATGCTTGCTGAAGCATCCAAAAATATGAGGCTTGCATTCTAAGCTTCTATTGAGTCAAAACAAAATTACATTGATATTGTAAATAGTTTTTTGTTCCTGTTGACACTTCACACCCTTAATTGTCTTGCTACAAACTCCTGATACAGATTTTATGCAACTAAAAATTTCTTTTGAGATATTTTTTCTGATGTGAAGCTAATTTTCTTGTTGTCATCATGATCAGGTATTGTGAGTGTTTCGCATCTGGAATATACTGTGATGGTTGCAACTGTGTAAATTGTTATAACAATGTTGAGAATGAAGCTGCTAGACGAGAAGCTGTAGAAGCTACTTTAGAGCGTAATCCAAATGCATTCAGGCCTAAAATTGCAAGCAGCCCACATGGAGTGCGGGATAGTCGGGTATGTTAATTAATAATGCAGCATTTTGAATTTCATTTACCAGATACTGAGGTGACCTTGCAGTTTTTGGGTTAGTATAGATACAACAAGCTAGAAGTTAATTATTTCAGCTATCTTATTATAAAAGAAGCTATTTATGTCTCTAAGAGATTCTGTTTAACACGTGTCTGGCCATCGTGGCACAATGATGGATCTATCTTTATGATACCATTCCAGAAGTTTGTGCATAAATCTGCAAGTGAACAGTTGATTTGTAAGAGACGGTTTAGGTTTGTGCAAGATGGGCTTAACTTTTTTTCTTGGGCTATGCATGTTTTTCTTTGTTCATTTTTCCGAATTATATATTATTAGAATATTTCGTATAATGCCATGATGAAAAAATAGTTGCCTAGAAAAAAGAGAATCACATGTTCTCAACTCATAAGTTGAAATTTATAAATAACCTTGTTAATACGCAGATTTGAACCTTTTCCTACTAGTATAGAATAAACATTATTCCCTTATCTGGGATGTCAATGAAAAGTGAATGATAGTTGTTTTTAAATATATGCAGGAGGAGGCTGGGGAAGTTTTAATATTGGGAAAGCACAACAAAGGATGCCATTGCAAAAAATCTGGGTGTCTCAAAAAGTACTGTGAATGCTTCCAAGCCAACATTCTCTGCTCTGAAAATTGTAAATGCATAGACTGCAAGAATTTTGAGGGTAGTGAAGAGAGACAGGCCCTATTCCATGGAGATCAAGGCAACAACATGGCATATATTCAGCAGGCTGCGAATGCTGCCATAACTGGAGCTATTGGATCCTCTGGGTATGCATCCCCTCCAATATCAAAGAAAAGAAAAGGTCAGGAGCTCTTCTTTACTACGGCAGCCAAGGATCCATCTGCACACCGGCTTGGGCAATTTCAACAGGTATATATGATGATTGCAGGTTTGAAGAGGAATATATTTTGAGTGGTTATCGGTTACAAATGGTGATGATCATTGCTATTGAAATTGTGGTTTCAAATAAAATCACCTGACCAAACTTCTCCAAAAAAAAAAAAAAAAAATTCACCTGACCTATCTGTGTTTTATATGGATTTTGAGAGTTATGTTCTTCTTCAGAAAAGTTTACTGAAGTCATTAATGATTGGTTCTGCATTGGTAGGGCATGGCTGCTGATTGTTTAGTGTGTGGATAAATATTTTGTAATTTTTAACCATCCATTAGCACTGAACATTCTCTCATTTTCACTTTGGGGTAGTACTTTCCAGAATTCATGATAGTATATTACTATATCTAATTTTATGTTTTCTATCTTTATCAGGCAAACCATCTCAAATCTTCTGCACCCTCCTCTTCATTGTCTTCCGTCCCAGGTGTTCGTGTTGGTGGCACTGCAGCATTAGGCCCTTCAAAATTTACATACAGGTAAGAATAGTTGTCTTTAGGGAGATGCCATTCATCTGCTTGGTTCGATTACTAACTTGTATATTATTGTTGAAGGTCTCTCTTAGCAGACATTATTCAACCACAAGACTTAAAGGAGCTTTGCTCAGTTTTGGTAGTACTCTCGGGTGAAGCTGCCCAGACAATTGCAGGTATCTGTTGATTTGTGATAAAAAGTTTGTATTACTGGTTGGATACGACAGTATCTAAATTACCAATACTGGAGAGTTGTAGGTGCATATAGAGGTTTATATGATTTATTTACTGATTCTGCTTGTCAAAAAAATAAAAATAATTATTCTTTACTGATTCTAGAACATTTGAACTTGGTTAATATGTCTAGAGCAAAGAAGTGCAACAGAAAAGCGGGCAGAAGATCATACAGAAACTTCCCTTGCTTCATCAACTCAGGAAAGGTTTCCAAGCCAGAAGGAACCCAATGTTGAGAATGCTGTGGCTGATGATTGTTCAAGTGCAAACCAGAACGATAAAATCGGTGCTGAAGATTCCAGTTCAGATGGTGCTGATGCACCTAAAGGAAGGCCTATGTCACCTGGGACTTTAGCATTGATGTGTGATGAAGAAGATGCAGTCTTCATGGCATCCGCTTCACCTAATGGGTTGATGGGCAATCATAACACGTCTTCACCATTGCCTTATGGACAAGGCATGACAGAGGTCTATGCAGAGCAGGAAAAGATTGTTTTGACAAAGCTTCGAGATTGTCTTAATAGGCTCATCACGTTTGGAGAAATAAAAGGCAAGTTAATCTCCGTCTAAACTTGATAGACAGTTGAGCTGTGAAAAAATAGTCACACCAGGAATTCCAAAAGAATAAGCCCTGTTTGGGAGAACAAAAAACTTCAACCACTGTGTCAAGAAATACCCCAAAATATGGCTGCTATTTTGTCTTTATTTTTAATTGATAAAGTTAGAATCATTTAGTATTTGTGTGTGTTTTAATTAAAGATGGTTGTTTTCTTATGATGTATGCAAAGATTGAAAATATCCTTTACAACAATCAGAAAGTCTGCATGAATGCACATGGGAAGCTGTAAATTATACGTACCACTTGGTTCTTTGATCCGTCTTGCTATGTAGTCAATTATAATGATTCTGAAATTTTTGAATCCCCCACCCCCATAAAAAAATTCAGTACACTGACAAAAAAAAGTTCCGATAGTGCATTGTTATAGATGGAGACTAGAGAGATCCTTTTTTTCAGCTTTCCATTACCCAACTTTGTCTTGTCCAAGTTTTGCCTATTTTAGATGTAGAGATCATATTTGATAGATATGATCTCAAAATTGTTGTGATGATGATAATAATAGCAACAACTGGAACAAATTGCCTGCTTCAATATTGGGAATTAATGTCATCCTTGAAATTTTACAGAGACAAACTGTTCATCTTTAGCCAGGAGTGAATTGGGGGTTCAAAAAGACTTGCAGAGCAATGTTGGGGTCAATGCCAATGCCAGAATTGAAGTGGGGAATCAACAGGGGCCGGTTAGCAATGGTATTGCAAAAACTGTTGTACCACCTACAGCCAACAAGACTTCTCAGATGGCTACTCCAGTGGTTGTGGCCCCTAGTAATGACCTTCCAAAAGTTCCATTCCTCCCCAAAAATGGTGATACAAAACCGAAGAATGAAAAAGAGATGTAAAAAGATTATAGCACAGAAATTTGGCCCAAGGTATTCCCCTGCATCTCTCTAATCTTAATACTACACCATTGTTCCTTGATTTTATTCAATGCAGCGTTGAGATGGTATTGGGTCTCATTGTTAGAACTGACCAGGATCTAATTTGATCCTTCTTTTTCATTTCTTTTTTCATCTTCTCTTTTTACGCCATTAGTATAGTCTAAATTAGTTTTCCAGCTTCAACAATAGTTTGGCACTGGTGTAAAATGTTGAGCCTTGTAATTGCACAAGATATCATTTAGATTATTAAATGCCAATGACCATATAGCCTGTATCGTTAGGTGCTAAGATTTTTTTTTTTTACTATTTACAATTCTAGAGAAACAAAGAGCAGTTTTATAATTTATCATGGAGTACGGTATTAAAATTCTCCAAGAGTAATTTGCTCAGTGCTGATTTGGTTTGCTGTGGTCCAATGTAAGTATGCATGATAGTGTTTTTTTTTTTCCTCAATGAGTGTCAAATTTCAGTATATTGTTATTGACAATTATTCAATTCATGAATGGAAAATGTTCATGCGCCTTGTATACAATGGCTATGCAATTATTGATCCGCACCATACTACTGGATTTGTTCTTTTATTACAGTCATACCAATTATTGTTAATTTTTTCCCCTTTGAAACAATAAAAATTCATTTGTATTGATAAAACTAAAATACACTTTTTTATTCCGTATGTCACTCCCAGTAGTTTTATCTGACGCGCTCATTACACTGGGGTAGGATAATCATATGATTAGGGTAGCAGACCCAAAGCTATGGAACTTGGGTGTGGGTCTTTTGTTGAAATGTAATGACCTTACTTTTTCTTTTTATTTATCGTTAATTTAATGGTGTAATAATTAAATATAATATGTATACTTGAATCAGCATTTTTTTTTTGGTTTTACGTCCCATAATTCTTTCTTAGTCGAGCTTGGCAGAATAGCAGAGCTAAACACCCCCTCCCCCCTCTTCCCTCCCCCTTGATATTAGAGTATGGCCATAGTGGTGGTTTACTGTTTCATTTGTATGAACATTTTTTTTTAGAGTTTTAACTTATGGCGTCTGCTCTTGATGATTGTAGCACTTTATCATTAGACCAAGACACCAATCAATTTTTGGTGTAGGCGGCGGTTGGATTTTAGATATGTTATATAACCATTAGAGACTTTACTAATTAAGTTAACTGAAATTCACATACATGGACATCATTTCACCAAAAGTTTAAGTCTATGGTTTTGAGCTCCCTTCTATATTTTAATAATTCAACTTGTTTTTTTTTCCATGTGAGATTTCTACTCGCGTCTATATCTAACAATTTTTTTTGGGGCCATGAGCTTTTTCATCACCATGCACCATCAATTAGCTTCTCGTACAACCACAATATAAACTATTGTTAACCTTGCACGTTCATTCATGAGAATCATATGCATCTATGTCCATCTTTGCTTTAATTGCAAATGAGACTCATCCTCATTCCAACTACAAAAGGAATATTGATATCTTGTCGACTTGTCACACATTATCATAGATTTTGATACCTCTTGGTAAGGTTTTTTTTTTTTTGAGAAGCGTACCTCTTGGTAAGTTAACAACCGGAAAGAATCCAATTGAAGTTTTAATATAATATATTGGAAAGAATCCAATTGAAGTTTTAATATAATATATTGGGACACTTTTTTATTTAAAAACTTAAGCATATGGATTTGGGATTAATTACGCTGTACTATTAATTACTCAAAATCTTTTTTTTTTCCATCATGATACTTCCATTCACACAATATATACTCAAATATATTTTTTTCTTTTTTTTTATTATAAAAAAAGATGACTTTTGGAAGCTGACCATCTGCTAAGATGCCTCAAATTTTTATCAATCTTCCCACAACCTGGGATTTGATTAAATTTGTAGCAATCTTAACACTTTTATTTTGGGTACCGTGCAATCTCCACGGTACTTTCTTTATGGGAATCTTCACAGTTGTTGAAAAAAAAAAAAAAAAAAAAAAAAAAAATATATATATATATATATATATATATATATATATAATATATATCTCCTATTGTATTTAAAGCAGGCAATCCGTGTTGAGTGACAGTAACAAGTAACACCCCTAAAAAAAAACACAAGAATGACTCCATTTATTGTGCAACTTGTGGAAACCTTTAAATTAGGACACGACAGTTTATAAAAGGTAAACAATTGTACGAAACAACACCCGGCTTCACACCCATTTCCCTCATCTCCTCAAAGAACCCCTCGGCCTCTTCCGTGGACTTCCACCCTGGCAACAACATATTAAAAGTCTGCAAATTTGCCCTAAACTCATGCTTCAAACTATGATAAACATTCCTCGCATCTACAATACTCTTCTCTTGACACAGTCCTCAACAAAGCATTAAAACAAGCCGTATCAAACCCAGGTACTAGCTTCTTGAACCTTCTAAAAGACTCCACAGTTTGTCTAACTGAACAAACCTTGGCAACTCTAGCTAAAACAACCATAACAGTACGCGGTGAGATCAATGGCCAATTTTTTCGCCGCATTTCAATCAAAACCTCCCAAATTTTATCAAACATTCGGCTTCTACCAAGTATATAAAGCATTGTATCCAATGAAAAAGCAGTGTGGTAAAAAAAACCCTCTTCTATTCCCACTGTAGTAAAAAAACTGTAATGCATGTAATGGATTTCCATGGCTGAACCTGACCCTTTTTAGAACCTTATTAATCAAATCATTTGAGAGGAAAATCCCACTAGACTTCAACGATTCCTTCAAGTTTTTTTTGAAGGAGAGCTATTAATTATACGAAAAACCATCTCAACAACGTGGTTTATAGATGGGTTTTCAGAGCAAAATGGTCTAGAGGAAAATGGGACACTGGGAATGTACTTGAATTGTGAATGAAATAAGAGATGCTTAGTAATAAACATTGTCAGGTTGCTTGTCCGCACTAGAAGTAGGAGCTACCATTGGAGACAAGCCAAAAACTTGGAAATGGTAAAATACTAGACAATGATTTCTGTATCTGTATATGTTGAATAATATTTGAAATTAAGATAGACAAAAGCTTTGATATGGTTAACAAACCCATATAAACCAAAACAAAAACCATGAAATTTGAAGAGAGAGAGAGAGAGAGAGAGAGAGAGGAATCAGCGAACCAATAGACAATAATAGGATTGGATCTGAAGAAGAAGAAAAGAGGCGCGTGGCACAGATACGTGACACAGCGTGAGCGACAGAGTGTTTATTGAATGAGGCTTTTGCTATTGGGGTGTAATCGGTTCGGGTCGGAAGGGATTGCATTCGATGTTTTTGGGCTGGACTGAGAACTTTGTTTATGAGAGACTAAAAGAAATGGAGAAGGGGGCTGTGCTACCGCTTGTGTGTTTCTGAGACTCAGAGAGAAGAAGATAAAACGTAGGGTTATAAACCAAACCCTAAACGACCTAGGTTTGTGTTAATAAGGAAGTAGATGAGAAAAAATAAATGGGTCTGGTTAATGTGTGCCCTAAGAGCACATATTAACCCATTCATTTTTGGAAAAATTTTCTCGAGAATTAAAAAAACTGTCAAATTTTTTTCAATTTCCGAGAAAACTTTCCAAAAATGTTAAATTATTGTGTGCCCTAAGGGCACACATTAGTAAAATCCAAAATAAATATGCACTTACCATGGGTCCAACTTGAGTTAAGAGGATTTGCATCAGTTCGTGCAAAATTGCCTGTCTATTTTAGCATAAAAACCAACTTTATCTATTTTACATGACTACTTTCTAAAAACAGTCGCATCAGTCTGTTTATTCTAAAAATTTGTTTCAACATAATATTTATTTTTTATTAGTTCTTTCAACCTTCCCTCTCACCCTCTCTCACAGCCGCCATTACAACCACCACAAGACATACAAATATCATAGCCACCACCACCATTACAACCACCACAAGACATAATTTATCAAAGTGCAGATTCAGGCTAACCTGTTGCCCATGGACCTACCTCATGTGAACAAAGTAGCCATTTACTGCATGATGCCTTACGAATAAATCAATTACTAAAAACATCAAACAAGTGCCCCAACAGTTACAGTTCAACTTCAACATTGAAGGTTTAAATTTTAATTTTTCCAAGAATTGTGAGAGCTTGCTACGTATGAGATGCACCAAATCTAAATCCCCAAACCTCAAATTAAATAAAAAGAATTTAAATCCCCAAACTCAAGAGAAATTAGAAGAAGGAAGTGAATAAAAAATTGCTGCAAACCACTACTATCACTAGTGGTTGTGGTTTAGCTGTGGCTAAGCTCAGTGCAAAGCAAATAAAGAAAGCAATATTGAATGAAAAATGGGTGAGATCAGAAAGGGCGTTACGAGGTAAACCACAGTGGTAGCAACGAGTGGCGATAAGATCATCAAGGTCCGGCCATGGAAGCTTGGAGAGAGAGAGAGAGAGAGAGGGTTTACCCACTTTACTGTTTTGAGATGAGAGAAAGAGAGGGATCTAGCAATATGGAGAGAGAAAAAATTATTAAACTATTAAATGCAAAGCTACAGTAATCGAGTAAATATACACGGTTACTATAGCAAGTGTGCAAATTTGCACACAGATGGCTAGATTGATGCGAGTCAATTTTAAGGATATTGTTTAAATTTTGCATCATTTTTGTTGATGCTCATTTTGGAAAAGGCGAATAGCAGGAAGAAACCCAATAATATAGGTAGGAAAAGAGTTAGTGGAATGAGAGAAAAACCCATCAAGCCCGAATCAAGCAAAACCCATAATCAAGCAAGGCCCAGCCCTTAGGGGAAGCAAGTCATAAAGAATTGAGGACCAGAAAACAGTTCATACCACAAGAGGTCAAGAATGAGCGGTAGAATGCACAGGTAAGCCTCTAGTTCATGGCAAATGCATGAGCAGTAGACAAGCTTTGGACATACACGAAAGTGGAGCACGCGCAAGGCCCAGGCACCACCAACCTGTACCCAGCTAATATAGGAGTGGTGGGTCATGGGTCAGAGGTAAGAGAGAGTATGGTTTGGCGGTGGGGAGAAGGGAAAGCTTATTCCGGGGTTCCTGCTCAGACTCTTTTGGGGGAAATGTCCTGCTGGGATGACATACCACCCAAAAGAGGGAAGGATGAGTTGGAACCACTAGGTGCATGTCATGAGGGATAGTAAGAAAGAATACCCACACTGTGGTGGATAAGAATGCCATGGTGAACAAAAAAACAAAGAAATTTTCTTTGTTTGGTAATGGGGAGTGGCATAGCCAGCACAAGTAAGTGGTGGTGGCTGGGCAGCTGACAAACCATTAGGTGGTCGGGAAGGACTTCCACATCCAGACAAAAGTAATTAAAGGGTAAAATGATAAAAACTAGTCACGGCAGGCAGTATATAAAAGGCTTTCGCTGTGTACAATATCATCATCGCAACAGTAACAACCACTAGGAGAGAATTGCAGCACTACCATTACCATAATACTACATGAGTGAGCACTAAGAAAGAAAGAAAAGGAGTGGGAGAGAATCAAAGTAACAAAAAAAAAAAAAAAAAAGAGAATTAGGAAAAGAAATAGAGAGTGTAGAATGGCAGGCATGCACTAATAGGTTAATCCCTTCTCTCCTTCTAAAAGCCTATACCCTTTGTTGAGGATAAATGATTTGTTTGGGCATAAGCCATTCAGGCCTGTTTACTCAAAGTGGATAATTTCAACATCAGGATCCTCCTTGGTCTTAGTCCCATAACATGACTGAACATGGCAGACTAACATTTTCCTTTTGATTTTATTATTTATCGTAATTATTTCCGTTCTTGCCTTTGCAATTTCACTTATAACATGTGTTTTTTTATTGCTATATCGTTCTTTTTTTCTTAAGGATTCCTTATTTCATCTAACAGGAAGCATACTGCCTTTATTATTGTCATACAGTACTTGTCTGCCATAACTTTTCTGTAATAGCTTTGCCTGCCATGGGCATGTGACCAAAGTTTCAACAAAAGGAGAATAATTTGTGCACAAACCGGCCCAAAGTGGGTTGCAATTGGACTGGTTCCAACTCTCCTATTGAAAACTCTTGGGCCTTAGTATAACAAGAGGCAATCTAGCCCAAAATCACAAAAGGTCCACTACATTTAAATTCGCAACTCCACTGGGGAGTTGGGAAGTAGATAGGGACAAAAGAAAAAACCCTTCATAAGCCATGCCCCCAAAGTCTGGAACAACACGAAACATAAGTACCGTGCCCTCACAAGCAGAGTCTAGGCCAACAACGCCTCACGAGCAACAACCTAGCTAGGAAGAAGGAATCAACAGGGGGCTGAACCCCAACCACAGCCAGGAATCCCCATTGAAAAATGCCAACATTTTTATTGAGGTGTTGCAATCCTTGCAGCACTCACAGTAGCAAATGATGGAAGAAATCCGTCAGTTGAAGATGAACAAGATGAAGGAGAAAGGGAGCCAGCATGATCTAGAGTATGCGACAGACAAAGAGGAGACACCAGTTGGAGGTGCTCCGCAAAATGTGGAACAACGTTTCATCACTATGGCTGAAGTAGCAGCTCTCTTGGAGCAGGAGAGAGCCAGAGTGCCTAAGGAGAGATTCTATGCACGAAGACCTCCTTACCTATTGAGGATACTCAGCAAACCATACCCCGAGAGGTATGAACCACGAGTTTTTGCATAGTACGATGGCAGGAAGGGAAGTGCTATTGAGCACGTAAGCAAGTTTATACTCTTGGCCCCTATGCGGCAAATGAGGACTTATGTCTTTGAGAATTTTCTAAATCATTATGTGATCGTGCGTACACTTGGTACATTGGTCTAAAACCAGGATCAATCCCAACTTAGGATAACATGGTGGATGTATTTTGTACTAAGTACTTCCATGAAGAGCAAATAGTAACGCTTGCGACCTTGCAAGCAACCAAGCAAAGAAATGGCGAGGATTTGATGGAATACATCAAAAGATTCAGGGATATAGCACTTGACTGCTGTGATCATTGTGAAGAAAAGGCATTCGTGGAAATGTGTATGACAAATATGATCAGGGAGTACAGAACCATCTTGGAAACTTGGAAATCTCCTAGTTCGCATAGTTGTTGTAGAAAGCCAGGAAGACTGCTTAGTCAGTGAGGCCAAGTTTTGACAAAAGGAACACCCTACAGGCTATGGCAGTATCTACTGGCGAAAGAAAGAGGAAACCTGACGGAAGGGAATACGATACCCCTCCACCACTACCATGCAGCCCAAAGGAGCTAAATGTGCTCCTGGACAAGTGGATAGCAGACAGAGTCTTTAATCCTAATCAAGTTTCTAGAGAGTCCATAGAAGAAGAGTGGAGGGACCCACGCTTCTACCGCTTGCACAACTATATGCAACATCCTACTGCAGAGTGCTGGGCACTTCGTAGGCTAGTACACCGCAAAATCAAGGAAGGGGCTTTGGAGCTGTCCCAACCTAAAGTCCAAAGAAACCCGCTCCTAAACCACAAAGGGAAGGGTGTAGCTGCTGTTGTGATTTGCGTAAATCTAGGGGAGGACAAAGAAGAAAGTCTGGCCCTGCCTGCTGCAGCAATTACCACCTTGCAGAAGAGTTCCAAGTTCATGAATTTGTTCGACCAACTGAGGCTCACAGTGAAAGAGCGAAGGGTAGCTATAGAGGCCCTAGTAAGCATTGCCTCTGTGTCAGGGATAAAATGTCTAACAACAAAAATTGTAGGTGATAGAGGGCTCCTACAGGAGTCAAGTGCAATCACTTTTAGTGATGAGGATATGAAAATGGGGTACTCAGATCACAGGAAGCCCCTTTACTTGGCATCATCTATAAATCAGATCCCTGTCAAGAGAGCCTTTGTGGATATTCTTTCGTAAATCTTATCCCAATAAGCACTTTACAAGTAGCAGGAATTTTAGAGAGAAAAATTCAGGGATGCCCAATGGAAGTGATAGGATTTGGGGGAAGAGGTGAGTACACCGTAAGCCACATTCAGCTATGGCTGAAGGTGGGTCCAATAGCCTCCCTAGCCTATTTCCATGTGGTGAAAACGGAAGTCTCATACCATTTGCTTCTGGGAAGACCATGGTTGCATAAGCATCGATTAGTCCCGTCCACCTATCATCAATGTGTGAAGGGAAAGTTGAATGGCAGAATGATACGCATAGCCACAAATTCATCACCATTCGGGTAGGCAGAGGCTTATTTAGTAGAAACTATGTTTTACGACCAGTGGGCACCATCTGGGGAGAGCTTAGTATTGAAACCATGAGGTACCTTCGTACTTAGGTGGGAGGACATCCAAAGTGATCCGAAACCCGATATGAGGAAGCTGCTATCACAAAAGAAGAAAAGAAGGAATCACCCACTATGGAGTCAAATGACACACCACATTGTGTTAGGGTATGAGGCCCTGATGGCGGGATTGTATACAAATTATGAAGGTGCGTAGGGCCCACATGTGATATGCAAGCGGGCCCTAGACAAGGGTGGTAGATAAAAGCTTAGTATCTTGCGTGGCGTAAGAAGGTTCAGAGGAAGAAGTTAATGAAGAGAAAGAGGAGGAATCGTGATAGAAAAAATGTACAGATTATGGCAAAAGAAAAGTTAGAGTAAATTGACTTGGGGTCTAACCCACAGGAACCAAAACCTATCTCAATCAGTTTAAGACTATCGGAGAAAGAGAAATTAGAATTGATGTTGTTGCTTAAAGAGTTCAGAGACGTTTTTGCATGGGATTATAGCGAGAAGCCAGGATTGGATCCTGAGCTAGTGGTGTCCACATTGAATGTGGACCCCGAGGCCAAGCTAGTGGCTCAACTTGCCAGGGTCTTCCACATTGAAATAGAATGACAAATAGTCAAGGAAGTGCAGAAATTGCTGGTCACAGGTTTCATTAAGCCTATTCAACACCCGCGTTGGCTATCTAACATAGTGCCAGTAAAGAAGAAAAAAGGGCAAATAAGATGCTGCATAGACTTCAGAAATCTCAACAGAGTCTGCCCTAAAGGATGAATTCCTATTGGCAAACATGGACCTACTAATAGATTCTGCAGTAGGAAATGCCATGTTTTCATTCATGGACGAATTTAGCGGGTATAATCATATTAGAATGGCGCTAAGGGATGCGGAGAAAACTGCTTTTAGAACACCCATAGGCAATTTTTACTACACTGTGATGCCTTTCGGATTAAAAAATGCAAGTGCAACTTGTCAACGAACCATGACGGCTATATTCCATGATATGATGCACCGGGAGTTGGAGGACTATGTAGATGACATAGTTGTGAAGTCAAAAAGGCGAGAAGAGCACGTCCAAATATTGAGAAGAGTATTTGAAAGATGCAGAGTCTTCAAATTGAAAATGAATCCCTTCAAGTGTGCATTAGGGGTATCTTTTGGGAAATTCTTGGGTTTCTTGGTTTATAACAAAGGGATACATGTGGACTCGGCCAAGGCTACGACTATAGCAACCATTAAACCACCAACCATGGTGAAAGAATTGAAGAGCTTCTTGGGAAAGGTCTCATACATCCGGAGATTTATCCTAGGATTGGCATCAATTACTTTTGCTTTTACCAGACTACTTAAGAAGGGGCATAGCTTTGAATGGGGAGAAACACAGCAGACGGCCTTCAAAAGGCTATAGTAGATTATGATGAACTTCCCTACTGTGCAAGCCCCAAGACTTGTTGGGACAATTCCCAGGAGAAGAAGAATTCCCACTGGACGATGAGGTCCCAAAAGAGGTAGCCATGGCAGGAGAAGTCAGAGAGTAGTGGGTGAAGAAGACAAGGTAGTGTCGCTTTCATTCAAATTGGAGTTCCCCTGTTCAAACAATACAGCAGAATATGAGGCCTATCTAACTGAGTTAGCTCCCTTGAAATAGGGATCAAGCACTTGAAAGTGCTGGGTGACTCGAACCTGGTGGTTTGCCAGACCAAGGGGAGCTTCTCCTTGAAGGAACCCAGCCTAGCCTTGTACAAGATGATGGCCTAGAAGATGGAAGAAAAGTTTTCAACGTTCGAGATAAAGCATGCCCTAAGGAATGAGAATCGGTATGCGGATGCGCTGGCCACATTAGGCTCGCAAATAATTTTTGAAGGAGATATCACCAGGATAGAAGTTAGCAAAAGGAAGGAATCTATTGTCGAGATACTGAAGGAAAGGTTTCAAGAGGAACAATGTGAAGAAGATTGGAGGATTCCTATAAAAGAAGCTTTGACAAGAGGAGCAGACATGGCAGAATTGAAGGCGCTAAAATACTACGCCTTAGTAGGAGGAGAGTTGTATTGTAGAATGCTAGGTGGGGTCTTGTCAAGATGCGTAGGGCAAGAGGAGGCCTACAGAAAGTTGAAGGAAATGCATGATCAGACTTGTGGATTCTACAGAGAAGTCAATCTTTACCGTAACTCCAAATGGCAGGTTACTATTGGCCAAGCATGGATAAGGACGCGTATCAAGTCCAAATCCAATACGAGGCTTGCCAGCTTGCAGTAGACTGAAGGAGTCCATTCATGCAGTACCTGACAGAAGGTATCTTGCCACAGAAGCACAGTGAAAGATACAAGCGTTAGCGACGTGATATCTCTTGCATGACGAAGTCCTTTTCAAGAAAGGATATAATGGGGACCCACTACAATGTTTAGGTCTCGAGGAAGCAAGTGAGATGATAAAAGAAGCACACGGAGGAAAGTGTGGGGAGCACCAGGGGAGGAAAAAGTTATACAGATACCTGCTATAAATGGGTTACTATTGGCCCACAATGAAGAAAGAAACAGCAGAGTTTGTAAAAAGATGCCACAACTGCTAAGTGCAAGCCAACCTAATTCATACACATCCGCAGAATTTACACATCATGGTCACCCTATGACCCTTCCACACTTGAGGACTCGATTTGGTGGGGCTAGTTAATCCACTATCACGCGGATACATATGGATCCTAGTGGCTATGAAGTACTTCACCAAATGGGCAGAGGTAGTGCCACTCCGTAAAGCCACAGGAGGAGCAGTAGCAAATTTCATCAAGGAGAACATAATTTTCAAGTTTGGAGTACCCCATAGGATTGTTAGTGACAATGGCATGCCCTTTGTCAACAGTGATGTGAGGAAGATGCTAAAATATTACTAAGTTAAGCACTATAGGTTCGTCACCCTATTAGCCATAAGGGAATGGGCAAGCAGAAGCAACATACAAGATCCTTATAAAGATCATCAGCAAAATGAGCTAGGAATATACAGGAGTATAGGCAACAGATCTGCTAGACGCTCTATGGGCTTATAGAAATTCACCAAAGTCAGCCACAGGGTTTTCGCCCTTTCCTTGGTCTACGAAATAGAGGTAATAAGCCCGGCAGAAGTGATGACTCCCTCTTTAAGAGTCATGCAAATGCGGAAGAAAGAAAAAGAAAAGGAAGCCTTTATGGCAGAAAGATGCGAAGACCTAGAAGGGCTTGATGAAAAAAGAGAAGAAGCTCAAGAGCGCAGCCGTAGAGAAGCGCATGCAAGTGGGTATTATCATCTAACCCAGATGGATGGCAAAGACCTGATGGATCCTATCAATGATAAGTGGCTAAAACGTTATTATGCTTAAGAGAAAGTTATGTAGTTATCCCTTTTGTTTAATAAAGTTTTGTGTTTTCTTTTCTTTCAAGTGACTATGTCACAGGGCAACATTGTAACATCCTTTATTCAAGTATGTAATGCAAAAGTATGAAGTATTATAAGCATATTGTATTATAGTCATAGTAATAGAAAAAGCAGTAGCAAAGTGTAGCATCATAGTTACAAACCCGAACTATGGCAATTATGTCAGACTTACCAAATAAGTACTATGGAAAACATAAAGTGTACTAGATAGGGGAATAAGTAAAGAAAAAACAAAAGGGAAACTACATAATCAACAAAGTCTGGAATAAGATTCTGATCTCCAATGTGGCTGGATCCACCAATGCTAGAAAGAAGGTGCTCACAACGACCCTCCAAGTCTGCCACCTCCTTCTTTATAGCCTCAATACGTGTATCAATGGCATCAATAGTAGGTTGAACCTTCTTCATGAAGAACGCTCGGGCAATCTCACGAAGATGGTCTAAAATGAACTCTACAGCAAAGCCCACACTCACAAGCTCCTGTACCGCAGCCCTCCACTACAGGATCCTCTCGGCGAAAACAGTATCAACAAAGTTATGCTCAATGTCGTTCATTACACTCCCCAACAACTTCAAAAAGTGCTCTATAGTGGAATGGCCAATACAAAATCCATGCATGAAGTCCCCACGATTGTTGTAAACTGCCTTTAAATGGGAAACACAATCCCCAAGAACTCTAAAGCCATGGAAATCAACATAGGGAGGCCCCAAGCCCCAGAAGTCTGCGGGATCGAGGTCATTAACCTCGGGTTAATCAAAATGGTAAAGAAGGCTGCAACCTCACTCATGGGGTCTGGAACTATGGCAGAATTGTTGCCCACCTGAAATTGAGAAGGGGCAGTGAGAATTGGACCTGATAAGGAATATGAAATGCAGTGTGAGGAATCATGAAATAGGAAGAATGAATTCATAACGAAGGAATAAGGAAGAGGAGGAAAGAAAGAAAATGTACTAGGGCTTGTGAGAATAGGGGCTGTGGGAATGGCAGGAACTGGTGCTGAAGGAACGGTAGGAATTGGTGTTGAAGGTATGGCAAAAACTGGTGCTGAAGGGGCAGCAGAAACGGGTGCAGTAGGTGCGGCAGGAGAAGTGACTGTAGGCATTGCTGTGTCTACAACAACCTCTGGCTCCTTAAAAGTCTCTACAATCTAAGGAACAGACATGCAAAATGAGTGGAGATTAAATCTGAAGGTTCGACTGATAATATAAAAGGAAGGAAGAAAAAGGCAATGGTAAAGGGTGAAGGGAAAAACTTAACAAATATAAGAGATACATACCCATGGTCTCGGTCTCATGGTCACCACCCTCCTCCTCCTCATTAGAATCAGAAACCTTCTTCTTCATAGTGGGTTCGTCATTAGAGTCCTCAAGAATCTCCTCAAAATCCTTAGAGGACAAGTCTGCATTAAGCCCACTTGTGGCGGAGCCAAGGATGGATGAGGGAGTAACCATCAAGGAGGAGCCATCCTTTGCGGCCTGAGACAAAGCTGTGAAAGGATCGCCCGTGGAGATGACAAGAGGAGTAGCAAGAGATTTAGTTTCAGGCTGGGAGGTAATTGGAGAAGCAGCTCCCTTTTGGGGAGTAAGAGACTTGGCAGGAATGAGAGCAAGCTCACTAACCCTCTCAGTATGAATACCCTCACTTACAGGTATCGGCTCGGCGGAAGGGATAGGAGTCTTGGTAGGAAACCCTCCATGGGTGTGCCCATGGCTGCAAAAACCTCCTCGGTTGTAGGGTGGTAGATGGAGATAGGTTCAGGCTTGGCCTAAGGGACATGAAAAAGAAAAGTGAAAAGGAGAATGCACAATTGTTGATGATGCGTATATGTACCAAAAGAAGAGGAGAGAGAGAAATGGGTCAATCATGACACATGGCAAGGGATATACATGCAAAAAAAAAAAGGAGAAGGAAAAGAGGGAGACATACCTCAAACTGAGGCTCATCAAGCAATATAGGACAGGTGGCAGACGTATCCTCCTTGTGCTTAGACTATAGAAGAAAAAGAGAAGACAAGAAGGGAATGAGTCAACAAGTATACGAGGGTTAGCCATAGAAAAGCCCTAAACAAAAATAATGAAGATGAAGTAAAATTAGAGATAGCATACTTTCCTCTCAGTAGTGGCAAATGTAGGAGGAGGTGATGTCTTCCTCTTGCTGCCTCGGGTCTTGCTAGAAGGAGGAGCATCAGCAGATGGCCTCGAAGTAGTGGACCTAGACTTGCCTGCAGTAAGGCGCCTGTTGGAACGAGTACGAGCAAAAGATGGTGGAGAGCTCTCTAAAACTATGTTGCCTACGGGAGGAAGGTCACCCTTGAAAGGCATCATGTCAGAACAAGTCTCAGAGGAGCCATTGCCTTTTTTGGCAAATTTAGGCTTGGCGAACCGAGGTGAAGAACTTTTCTTAACAGGGATGGAGATGTTTGTCACCTTCACTCTCTTCTCCTAACTCGTGGGATAGTCACCAGCATACCCAAACCACCCTCTCTCCTCCTCTACCCACTCAAAAATAGCAGACCAACTTTGCATCTTAGCATACGCCACCACAGATTTGGTGGGAACAAGCAATCTGGGGTTGGGGGAGAGTGCTACATGAAGGCCATCGGGAGGAATGAGAGAAAAGCCACGGCTATCCAATAACTCTTTCTAAAAGGAAATCATCACAGCCTACCGGTACCCATGTATAGCAACAATGCAAACACCCTCTCTTTGTGAGCCTGGAACAGTGATTGTAGTAAAACGCCTACTCCAAAACTGAAAGGTAGTGTGCCACAGGAATGACCGAACGGAAGTAGGAGACTCCATAATAACTAAAAAGTCATCAGGTGATGCGAACCTCAATCGACATGCTTTGAGACCTAACAAAAATATTGGAATATTTAATACCAAATGATGTGAACCTCAATCGACACGCTTTGAGACCCAACAAAAATATTGGAATACTTGCCCAAGAAAGCTAAAATTCAGATTTTTGATAGAAACCCTGACCCAACGTTTATAATCGAAACGCGAACCAAAGGTATAAGTTAACCTTGACCCAATGATTATAAAGAATCACGAACCGAAGGTATAAAGTTTGAACGCCACAAGGAAGAATCCCTGATAAGTTCACAGTTCTTGAAGAACCAAAAGAAGAGCAAAGCCTCACCTTTTCTGATTTTTATTCAATAATATTATGAAAAACGTTTACAAACTTCAGAGCCTATTTAAGGGCTCCATAAAACTTGACAGACAAGAAAATATATTCTAAAATAACTCCTAATTGATACCTTACCATATCAGGAATCAAATTTAACCTTAAAAACATTAAATGCACCTAAAAACAACGAAAATACCTAAAAAACGTACTAAATAATAAAACTCTAAATAAAAGTTGATTTGGTCTGAAATTAGCAGATCCAAATAGGAAAAATCTGCCTTAACTAATATAGAGCTGGAAAGTCAATCAGCCATTAATTCATGCCATAAATCACTCGCAATTAAGCCAGATCAGCCCTAAATAGCTTGAATTAAATTTATTACGTTTTCAGCTTCCTTTGGGCCAAGCTTGGAATGTCCTGCGTAGAATCAGCCCATTAAGTGCTTCTTTGATCTTCTTGGATCTTGCTCTTGTAATAAGCCCAACTGGAACATGCAATGGCACCTTGAATGCTTGTTGATTCTCGTCATCAGGGATATCCTGATTCAACCCAAACTGCCTCCTCACCAAGTTGGTAGAATAATGCATGAATCAAACTCCCTCGTCAGCCAAATAAGGAAACCACCCAGCATTGGTGGCTGCCAAGTAGGTAATGCCCCTCTCATAAAAGCCAGTCAACGGGGTAGTGGTCCCAGCAGTATCAGCAAAAGGACCAGTCACAAAATCAGCACATGAAAAACTTGTGCCTAAACTCCTATATGCTCTCCAAGAACACCCAACCCTCTTATCAAAGAACTCGACGACAGGATGCCTAATCGGCTTCAAACCAACCCAACGAAAAGCCAACGGAAAATTAGACTCAAACCGACCACAGAAATCAGTAATAACTCTCAAGAACGCCTAGTATCTCTCCTTGGCAAAGCAAACAGGTCTATGCTTTACCAAATGGCTAGCACAACGCTTATACAATAGATGTTGAGTGGAAGTAATTATATGGCAAGAACTTGCTTGCTCCTCATCACCCCGCAAGATATCTAACTGAACATATAGATGTCCCAAAAACATAGGTGCCAACGGCAGACTCACCCCAACAGATATCTTGATGGCTAACCGAAAATACAAAGGCTTCACAACATAGTAAGGATGAGAGCCAAAGATGAACCTACAGAGCTAAAACATGACAAGGACCGCATGATAAGCAGCAATAGAAACATTGGAGAAGGACCCGGCCCAATGTGACAACTTCGCATTGCCACTCATCCCCTTCCTCAACTTAGCCTCCATGGCCTGCTTTTCTGCAGAAAGCTCCAAAGTATCGGGGTCAACATCGCCAAGAATGGGCAGAAGCGACTGGTTTGCCACATCCTTTAAGGTCACAACAATCTCACCACAGGAGAGAAAGAAGGTATGGGTCATAGTGCACCATTGGCAAACCAAATGGCGGAGGTTAAAGGGGTCACTGTAGTTAGACAAGCATCACGATGAAACAATGGCCTTTAATACCCTGGCCCGCTGTAGCGCCTCCATGAAACCCTTATCGGACAACTCGGTGTCTATTATGAGAATCAAAAAGCATTCAAGGATCCATCTCATGTTCTAGTTGGGCCTATTACGAGATTAAGATCCAAGAAGATCAAAGAAGCACTTAATGGGCTGATTCAAGAGATTTGGGCTGATTCTAACGCAAGACATTCCAAGCTTGGCCCAAAGGAAGATGAAGGCGTAATAAATTTAATCCAAGCTATTGAGGGCTGATCTGGCTTGATTGGGAGTGGTTTATGGCGTAGATTAATGGCTGATTGACTTTCCAGCTCTATATCAGTTAATGGAGATTTTTTCCTATTCCGGAGCTGCTATTTCAGACCAAATCTACTTAAATTTAGGACTTTTATTATTTGGAACGTTTTTTTAGAAATTTTCCTCTTTTGGATCTGCTAATTTCAGACCAAATCAACTTTCATTTAGGGTTTCATTATTTAGTACGTTTTTTTTTATTTAAGTGATTTGTTTCCTTGTTTTAAGGTGCATTTAATGCTTTTTAGGTCAAATTTAATTCCTGATATGGTTAGATATCAATTAGGAGTTATTTTAGAATATATTTTCTTGTATGCCAAGTTTTATGGAGCCCTTAATAGACTCTTAAGTCTGTAAACGTTTTTCATAGATTATTGAATAAAAAAAAAAAAAATGTGAGGTTTTGCTTTTCTTTTGGTTCTTCAGGAACTGTGAACTTATCAAGGATTCTTCCTTATGACGTTCAAACTTTATACCTTTGGTTCGCGTTTCGATTATAAACGTTGGGTCAGGATTTCTATCAAAAATCTGAATTTTAGCTTTCTTGGGCCAATATTCCAATATTGTTTGTTGGGTCTCAAAGCGTGTCGATTGAGGTTCGCATCATTTGGTATCAGAGCACAGGTTCTAAAATCAGTTTTTTATCCCTTTATCTTTTGTTTCTTGTTATCATCATATCTTGTTCCTTTTGTGTTTTTTTATTCTTTGTTCTTATTTTTTTGACGTGCACTAGGTTAAATCGTGCACCCAACTACAAAAAAATAAATAAATAAATAAATAACGTGAAAAAAAAGGAAAAAAAAAAGACATCAGAAGAGAAATAGAAAACATTAAAAAAAAAAAAATTGTTTGTAGTTTCAGTTCTCTTAGACCAGAATATCGTTTTCTTTTGTCCTATTCCTTCGATTTATTGTGTTTGTCATATTTTCTTGCGGTTGGTATTTGTTTAAATGCTACAAGTTGAATTTCTTGATCAAGTTTATTAGTTCAATGCAAAATTGAAAAGGGGAAGCTACGAGTGGAAAAAGGCAAGAGAGTGTGAGGCTAATATTGGGAAAAAGCCAATTTAAGAGTGAAACACGAGTGGGAGTGACATAATTTGAATGCAAACACGTGAGAGAGTGTTGTGAGGAATTATTTCTAACAATTTTCTGTAGTTTCAAAATTATGTCTTCTAGGGGCAAAACATTAAATAGGGAAGGACGAGAGGAGTCGTCCATCATTTTACAGGCCATGCAACAACAATTTGAACGCATGAATGTGGTGTCTAATGAGATTCGGGATCGGATGGATAGGCAAGACACTATTATTGCTACTTTGCGTGAAGAGCGTCCCCAAAGAGGCCCTAATGCTAGAAGGCAAGAAAGGTGTGCGCGCATGGATGATTCTGATGATTACCACGAGGATGAGTTTGAAGATGAAGAAGATCAAGTTTCATTAACAATGAGGGCAGGTTTGTGCCAAGGGGAGAAATGCATGGTAGAGGTTTCCGAAGAGATCCAAGATGGCAAGAAGGGATTGATAGAAACCTGGGAAACATAAAAATGAAGATACCAACATTCCAAAGGAAAAATGATCTAGAAGCATACTTGGAGTGGGACAAGAAGGTGGAGTTAATCTTTGAGTGCCACAACTACTCCGAGGAGAAAAAGGTAAAACTCGCTGTCATTGAGTTTACTGACTATGCTATTATATGGTGGGATCAACTTGTGATGAACAGAAGGAGAAACCATGAAAGACCTATTGAGACTTGGGAGGAAATGAAGGCAATCATGAGGAGGCAGTTTGTTCCTAGTCACTATTATAGGGACTTGTATCAGAAATTACAGAGTCTTACACAAGGCTATAGGAGCGTGGATGACTACCATAAGGAGATGGAGATTGCCATGATTCGGGCAAATGTAGAGGAGGACAGAGAAGCTACCATGGCAAGGTTTCTGAATGGGTTGAATCGGGACATTGATATCAAGGACTTGGGTGAGGCAAACTTTATTCTAGGGATCAAGCTTTGGCGAGATCACAAGAATAAGATGTTAGGCTTATCACAAGCTGGATATATAGATAAGGTACTAGAACGGTTTAGCATGCAAAACTCCAAGAAAGGATTGCTTCCTTTTAGACATGGAGTTCCTCTGTCTGCAGTGGGAAGTCTCATGTATGCCATGCTTTGTACTAGACCAGATATTTGTTATTCAGTTGGCATGGTCAGCCGATATCAATCAAATCCAGGACCAAAACATTGGCAAGTTGTAAAGCATATTCTCAAGTATCTTAGGAGAACAAGAGATTATATGCTTGTTTACGATAGTGAGAATTTGATTCTCATTGGCTATACAGATTCAAATTTTCAATCGGATCTAGATTTCAAAAAATCCACTTCAGGATATGTTTTCACCTTAGAGGTGGAGCCATAAGTTGGAGGAGTGTTAAGCAATCTTGTATTGCGGACTCCACCATGGAAGCCGAGTACGTTGCTGCTTGTGAAGCAGCAAAGGAGGCTGTTTGGCTCAAGAAATTCCTTTCTGATCTTGGTGTTATGAGAATGGAGCAAGTTCCCATCACATTGTTTTGCGACAATAGCGGAGCGGTTGCACAATCTAAAGTACCACATCACAAGAAAGGAAAGCACATTAAGGGAAAGTACCACATCATTCGAGGCATTGTTGCTCGTGGGGATGTTGTGGTAGCAAAGATTGAAAGTGCAAATAATCTAGCAGATCCTTTTACCAAAGCCTTGCCTCAAAGGACTTTCGAGTCACATTTGGAGGGAATGGGAGTGGGAGATTGTTGGGATTTGTGCCCTTAAATCCTATTGTATGATGCTATATATGATATTATGTATGACATTATATATGACAATGATGTATGACTTAATATTGTGATTGATAAAGTTATTTTATTATTAGCTAAAATAATGGTAACATGAATATGAGACATTATCATATAGTCCATGAGATGCATTGTATGTGATTTATGTGAAAAGTCACAGAAGATATAAATTACAAGTTCTTTGTAAACTCAGAATTTATAGTTCGTAATCGGTGATGAAATTGGGCATTTCATCTGCGAAGACTATAACGTATCAACTAAGATGATTTGTCTTGATCATGGAAGTGGAGACTTCAAGTTGATATGTTGATATGTTTTAAGAGTTAAGACATATTGAACAGGACCACTGTGAGATTTATTATTCTCCTAACGACTGTCAAATGAATAATAAATCTTACGGCTTCTATTTGCATGAACTCTTAATCTTGAAGTAATAATGGACCTGATCATGAAGTGTAGGTTGCTTTGATATATCAGGAGTGAGATTTAAATTGACGGTCAAAACCTCAGTATGTTGGGCAGCCACATTTAGTGTTGATGGAACATATATTCTCAAGATGGAATTCATAGTCTCTTGATGGAGATATAAAATATTCCCTTGAGATAAGTTTAATGGGTTCAGTTATTCAGAGAGTTAGGCCTAACCACTTTAGTAAAAAATTACTAAAGTATATATTTATGAAATTGGATTTCATAAATATATAATGAATAACTTTAAAGGATTAAACCGGGTACTCAAGGATAAGATGTAGTAATTTATAAAATGGTAGTCTACATTTATGACTTTGTGTTACTATGAATATTTTATGAAGGAGTTGCATGTATAGTAAAGTCTTGGTATATAATTTATTAATAAGGCATAGAGTGCAATTATATTTATATAGTGGTATTAAATATAATTAAAGGTAACTTTGGACTTGTCAAGAGTTGGCGGAAAAGTCCAAGGCCCATTAGAGCTAGTGTCTTATTGACCCCTTTTGGTCCTATTCCAAGCCACACACTAAAGCCCAATTGGAAAGGCCTAATAGGCCAGCCCAATTAGATAATCAGTTAGTTATAAAGGGAGAAACATACATAATTTTTATTAGAAAGAAAAGAAATAAGATACAGTGTGTGAGAGAGTGTAAGACACACTTTCATTCTCCCTTGAAAACTGATTGAGTGACCACACATCTTGGGCGTAAAGTGGAATTGGAGTGAAGATTAAAAGTGTTCCCAAGTGCTTCTAATCTTTGTTTTGTATTTCTCCACACAAAGGTACGCTATCTTGTTCTTAAATTCTGAAATTTACATAGTGCATGTTATCAATCATGAATGAAATAGATCCTTGTTTGTTGCTTTCGCTATGTGTTTTGTATGAGATACAAAACCAGAATTTTTCCTTCAAGAATGACTTGAAAATTTGTGAGATTGAGAGTTAAAAAAAAAGATGATGAGAAAGAGAGTGATCAGAAAAAAGAGAGTGAAAACATAAAAAAGAGTGAAAAGACAGTTGAGGGTGGAAATAATGAGAGAAAAATAAAAAAACAAGGGAGTTTTTATGCTAAGGCGAGTGATGTCAAGAATGCTTTTTATACAAACCAGCCTATATTTGTACTCGTGTACAAAGAGGTGTATTTTAATACTAACGAACTTGACTAATCTTTGCCTAGTGTTGTTGTCTCTTTGTTGCAGGAATATGAGGACGTGTTTCCTAACGATGTTCCTAGTGGATTGCCATCTGTTAGAGGAATAGAGCATCAAAAGGACTTTGTGCTAGGTGCGACAATTCCTAACCGACCAGCCTATAGGAGTATTCCAAAGGAGACAAAGGAACTTCAAAGGCAAGTTGAGGAGTTGCTGACCAAAGGACATGTGAGAGAGAGCATGAGTTTGTGCGCGGTGTCGATACCTAGTGCACCTTGGGTCAATATTTCTACGGATTTTGTTTTAGGCTTGCTTAGGTCAAGGAAAGTTAATGAAATGACTAGTTTGGATGGTCAAAAGAAGGCTGAGATGGTGAAGAAACTCCATGAAAGTGTACGTCAACATATAGAAAGGAAAAATGAGCAATATGCGACCAAAGCCAACAAGGGCCGTCGACAAGTCCTCTTTGAACCAAGTGATTGGGTTTGGGTGCATATGAGAAAAGAAAGATTTCCAGCTCGTAGGCGGTCTAAGGTACATCCTAGAGGGGATGGTCCGTTTCAAATCCGTGAGAGAATCAATGATAATGCATACAAGTTGGATATTCTAGGTGAGTATAACATTAGTGTTACATTTAATGTTTTTAATCTTTCTCCTTTTGATGCAGGTGGTGATTCGAGGATGAAACCTTTTGAAGAGAGGGGGAATGATGAGAGTCAACAAGTATTCAAGGATCCATTGCATGTTCCAGTTGGGCCTATTACGAGATCAAGATTCAAGAAGATCAAAGAAGCACTTAATGGGCTGATTCAAGAGATTTGGGTTGATTCTAACGCAGGATATTCCAAGCTTGGCCCAAGGAAGACGAAGGCGTAATAAATTTAATCCAAGCTATTGAGGGCTGATCTGGCTTAATTGGGAGTGATTTATGGCGTAGATTAATGGCTGATTGACTTTCCAGCTCTATATCAGTTAATGAAGATTTTTTCCTATTCCGAAGCTACTATTTCAGACCAAATTTATCTGAATTTAGGGCTTTTATTATTTAGAACGTTTTTTTTAGAAATTTTCCTATTTTGGATCTGCTAATTTCAGACCAAATCAACTTTTATTTAGGGTTTTATTATTTAGTACTTTTTTTTTATTTAGGTGATTTATTTCCTTGTTTTTAGGTGCATTTAATGTTTTTAGGTCAATTTGATTCCTGATATGGTTAGATATCAATTAGGAGTTATTTTATAATATATTTTCTTGTCTGCCAAGTTTTATGGAGCCCTTAAATAGGCCCTTAAGTCTGTAAAGGTTTTTCATAGATTATTGAATAAAAAAAAAATAAAAAAAAGGTGAGGCTTTGCTTTTCTTTTGGTTCTTCAAGAACTGTGAACTTATCAAGGATTCTTCCTTGTGGCGTTCAAACTTTATACCTTCGATTCGTGATTCATTATAATCATTGGGTCAAGGTGTCATACTTATACCTTTGGTTCGCGTTTCGATTATAAACGTTGGGTCAGGGTTTCTATAAAAAATATGAATTTCAGCTTTCTTGGGCCAATATTCCAATATTGTTTGTTGGGTCTCAAAGCGTGTCGATTGAGGTTTGCATCATCTACCCATTCCTTCCAACCCAAAGCGGTGCCCAATCTAAACTCGAAGAGAATGGGTACGGGAAGCGCAAGACCTTGGCAAATAGTGAGATCGGGGATCAAAGAGGCCAACAGAGCCTCAGATATATCCGCTTAAACCCTTTTGGGGGAAAGCCTATTTTGGGGTTCCCGCTCAAACCCTTTAGGGGAAATGTCTTGCTAGGATGACATACCACCAAAAAGAGGGAAGGATGAGTTGGAACCACTAGGTGCATGCCATAAGGGATAGTAAAAGAGAATAACCACACTGTGGTGGATAAGAATGCCACAGTGAACAAGAAAACAAAACAATTTTCTTTGTCTAGTAATTGGGAGTGGCACAGCCAGCACAGATAAGTGGTGGTGGCTGGGTAGTTAATAAACCAGTGGGTGGTCGGGGAGGGCATCCACATCCAGAAAAAGGTAGTTAAAGGGTAAAATGGTAAAAACCAGTCACGACATGCAGTATATAAAGGGCTTTTTCCGTGCACAATATCATCATCACAACAGTAGCAACCACTAGGAGAGAATTGCAACACCACCATCATCATAACACTACTCGAGTGAGCACTAAGAAAGAAAGAAAGAAAAGGAGAGGGAGAGAGTCAAAGTAACCAAAAAAAAAAAAAAAAAGAGAGAAAGAGAATCAGGAAGAGAAATAGAGTGTAGAATAGTAGGCATGCACCAATAGGTTAATCCATTCTCTTCCTCTAAAAGCCTACCCTTTGTTGAGGATAAAGGATTCGTTTGGGCATAAGCCATTTAGGCCCATTCCCTCAAAATGGATGATTTCTACATCAAGATCCTCTTGCGAGGTTACCCACATTGAGGAAGTGGTTCCCTCCTTGGTCTTAGTCCCGTAACACGACTGAACACAGCAGACTAACCTTTTCCTTTTCCTTTTGATTTTATTATTTATTGTAATTATTTCCTTTCTTGCCTTTGCAATTTCACTTATAACATGTTTTTTCCTATTGCTATATCGTTGTTTTTTTCTTAAGGATTCCTTATTTTATCTAACGAGAAGCATATTGCCTTTACTACTGTCATACTGTACTTGTCTGCCATAACTATTCTGTAACAGCTTCGCCTGCCATGGGTATGTGACCAAAGTTTCATAAAAAGGGGTATAGTTTTTACACAGGCCGGCCCAAGGTGGGTTGCAATTGGACATGTCCCAACTCTCCTATCCAGAACACTTAGGCCTCAATATAACAAGAGGCAGTCCAACCCAAAATCACAAAAGGCCCACTACAATTTTCTCTTATGCATCCACTGATGTGAGTGCTCTAAAAGTGTTATAAATGCGCACTTACCATAGGTCCAACCTGATTTAAAAGTGTGAACACACACTTCTATGCCACTATGCTACCTGGAACTTTCTTTAACATATTTTGGTTCTTTTGGTCGGGTCGGTGTTTTTGTGTGGGTCACCGAAACCGAAACTAAAATATTTTGGTTTCAAACTGAAGTTAAACTGAAAAATTAAACTCGGTTCGGGTAGTTTTGGCCCTTTTTTTTGGTTTACTAGTTTTTTTTACACCCCTAAATGAGGGAAATGAATTTACGACTCAAAATGAGGAAGGGTGTGTGTGAATTTGTTTGAGCGAGTGAATTGAGAGAGAAAACAAAACAAAACCCTAACCTGGGTCAAAGTCTAAAGAAATAAAAGTGTACATAAAATGGTAAACAATAAAAATATAAAATAAAATGTGTTTAGATGGAGTTTAAGAAAAAAAAGGAAGGGGGGGGGGGGGGTAATTAAATCTCATACGAGTCATACCTTGAGATTTGAGAGAATGACATTTCATCCCTATTGATGCCCATTTTTGAAAAAAGACCCAACAACAAAAGAAGCCCAACAATAGAGAAGGTGAGAGAGAAATGAGGAGTGAAACTGTAAAGAAATAAGGAACTAAGCCTAGTGGGCTGAAGCAGTAGGATTGATGACCAGTAGGCCCACGAAAATAAAAAAGCAGTAAAGAAGGAGTAAATGGGTCTGGGAAGCTCGAGAAATGAAGTAGTAAGTCCTTGGGAATAATAAGTGAATGGGCTGGGGAAGCCCAAAGACTGAATTGGTAAACTTAATGGGCTGGCCAATAAGCCCAAATGGGTAAAAAGAGATAAAAATGTAGTAAATGGACTGAGGAAGCCCAAAGAATTAGCAAAAAGCCATAGGAGTAAAAGAGGTAAAGAAGAAGTAAATGGGTTGAGGAAGCCCAAGGAATAAAGAGGTAAAACGGGCTGGCATGGTAGGAATGTTGGCCAACAAGCCCAAAAGAGGTGAAGGAATGGAAAATGGGCCAAGGAAGCCTTGAGCAAAAGATTGATGAAGAAAGAGGTTGATACAGCAGGAACATCAGCGTGCAAGCCCACAGAATAATAAGAAATAAAAAAGAAAGCTAAAGTTGCAGTAGACACGATGAAGTGATATGGCAAGACTAGTGGCCAAAAGGCCTACGACCATAAGCAAGGAAGCATGAGCTCAGCAAGAGATAAAGGCCTTTGCCCAAGCGATACTCAGTCTAAAAAGGGATGAAAGGAAGAAGATATAAGCCCAAAATCCCACACATCTTTCACACCACAAAAGATAAAGATCAACTAGTATGTACAATATAATTAGACAAACGCAAAGGTAGCAGAAATGGTGTGAATGCCAGAAAAAAAAAAAAAAAAAAAAAAAAAAAAAAAAAAAAAAAAAAACAAATTCAGACAGAGTGGAGCATGCACAAAGGACCAAGGCATCACCTACTTGTACTCAACCTCTACATAGGAGGTGGGCCACGGGTTAAGGTATTAAAATGGTGTGGTTTAGCGGTGGAGAGAAAAGGGGGTCTATTCTAGGTTCGCACTCAAGTTGGGAGAAATGTCCTGCTGGGATGGCATCTCACCCAAAAGAAGTGAATATGGGTTCTGACCACTTGATGCATGCCGTAGAGGTAGGGGATGAGGTAATTTAATCTTTATCCAGAGGGGTGAAACAAAAACAAAGGGTGGTAAGAAACAAAACAAGTAATTTTGTTTGGGATGGAGAGTGGTGTCACCAACACACTCTGAGCAGAGGTAGTGGCTGGTCAGCCAGTAGGCTAATGGGCTGTCTTCGAGGGATACCCATAAGGAAACAAACGTAGTTGAGGGACAAAAATGGTAAATCCCACAATGGCAGATGGTATAAAAAGAGG
>JACAVU010000001.1:49940086-49947586 GCA_014183005.1 Castanea mollissima
CATACTACATACCTTGTTGTTGACGTGGCATCTACTATGAAAAATGTTCTCCCTTTGTTGTTCCATGTCATCTTCTTTGACTTGGGCACTTAAAGCATGCCTAGCCACAAGTGACTCGCCCTCCACTAGATACTCTACTTCCTCATCACAAGCATCCTCAAGTGATGGAATCTGGTCATCATCTTCCTCGCTTTCAGTTTCCACCTCTCCATCAATACGTGCAATCATGGTCCTCTTATTTAGGCATTGTGAAGCAATATGACCTACGCCCAAGCAACGAAAACACTTATTTGGTGGTTCGGCTTTGGACTTGAAAACAACCCCTTCGTCTTCCTCCCATTTGACCTCCATGAAGTAGAGGAGCCAGGATTTTGAAATGATCAAGTTCCTTTCCTTTTAAGCTGTCGTTCCACCTTTATTGCCATGTGGACCATGTCCTCCAACTCCACGTAGTGCTGCAACTCCACCACGTTGGCAATGTCTCGATTCAGCCCATTCAGAAACCTTGCCATGGTAGCTTCTCTATCCTCCTCTACATTTTCCCGAATCATGGCAATCTCCATCTCATTGTGGTAGTCATCCATACTCCTATAGCCTTTAAGTAAGACTCTGTAATTTCTGATACAAGTCCCTATAGTAATGACTAGGAACAAACCGCCTCCTCATGATGGCCTTCATTTCCTCTCAACTCTCAATAGGTCTCTCATGGTTTCTCCTTCTTTTATCACAAGTTGATCCCACCATATAATAGCATAGTCAGTAAACTCAATGACAGCAAGTTTTACCTTTTTCTCCTCGAAGTAGTTGTGGCACTCAAAGATTAACTCTACCTCTTCTCCCACTCCATGTATGCTTCTGGATCATTTTTCCCTTGAAATGTTGGTATCTTCATTTTTATGTTTCCTAGGTTCCTGTCAGTCCCATCTTGCCATCTTGGATCTCTTCGGAAACCTCTACCACACCTTTTCTCCCCTCTGCACAAACCTGCCCTCATTGTTCAATGAAGCTTGATCTTCTTCATCTTCAAACTCATGCTCGTGGTAGTCATCAGAATCTTCCATGTACGCATGCCTTTCTTGCCTTCTAGCATTAGGGCCTCTTTGGGGACGCTCCTTACGCAAAGTAGCAATAACAGTGTCCTGCCTATCCATCCAATCCCAAATTTCATTAAACACCACGTTCATGCGTTCAAATTGTTTTTGCATAGTCTGCAAAATGATGGACGACTCCTCCCCTCCTTTATCAACCTTTTGTTGATTGATGTTGCGAATAAATTGAAAGTAGATGAGAAGAAATTTTCTGTTACACTTTATGAAGGATTCAAGTTTCACAACTGGATCAAGTCATTAAAGCATTCAAAGTATTTGTTTATTTGGACGAGAAGATTTCAGATTTCAAAGATGAACTCGAGGACGAGTTTGGTTCAAGTGGAGGGGTCTGATGTAGGACACAATTTACTATTTAATTATTGTAATTTATTATTTTTGGTATTTTTATGTAAAAACGTTATTTTAGGTTCAGGTGATTTATTTCCTTGTTTTTACTTTTTAGGTCAAATTTGATTCCTAATATGGTAAGGTATCAATTAGGAGTTATTTTAGAATATATTTTCTTGTCTATCAAGTTTTATGGAGTCCTTAAATAGGCCATTAAGTCTGTAAACGTTTTTCATAATATATTATTGAATAAAAATCAGAAAATGTGAGGCTTTTCTTTTCTTTTGGTTCTTCAAGAACTGTGAACTTATCAAGGATTCTTCCTTATGGCGTTCAAACTTTATACCTTCGGTTCGTGATTCATTATAATCATTGGGTCAAGGTGTCATACTTATACCTTTGGTTCGCATTTCGATTATAAATGTTGGGTCAGGGTTTCTATCAAAAATTTGAATTTTAGCTTTCTTGGGCAAATATTCCAATATTGTTTGTTAGGTCTCAAAGCGTGTTGATTGAGGTTCGCATCAAATTTTTTCGATGGAGTTTTCCTGTAAACTTTGCCGGAAAAAGATGGTGGAGGTGGTGGTCAGGAGTGGGGTACTAGCAGGAGAGTGTGATGGAAAAAGTGAGAAGTGTGTGTGAGAAATGAAAAAGAAAGGTGAAGAGTGACATGGCCAGCCAAAGAGGGAGAGAGATATTTTGTGAGAATGAGTGGTTAGGAAATAAGGAGTAGGTGGGAAGGCTCATGTGGGTCTCAAAAATCTGACCACATTCTTTCTTTTTCTTTTTCTAAATTGGGTTGGGGTGTTACAACAACATATTAACTTATTCACAACTACTACCTTAAATTTAAAGAAATAAGATATTTATTTCACGATACTATAGGGATTAGGGAATGATGAGAGTAATTTCACAAAATTATAAACTAAGCTTTATTTCTAATGTAAATATATCATCCAAAGTACAAAAATAGTCTAATGGAACCATAGACCATGAGAATATATGCTTTTCTCACTGAGAAAAAACTCACTCGTGTACTTTATGTTCAACACTTCATCAAGCACATTATTTGCATCATTCTTCATTAAATTTTTTTTTATTAAAAAAATACTTTTAACAAATCAGAAAGTAAAGTGTGAAATTAACCCCTAAATATCGATTTACAAGGGAATCCAAATTATATGAAATAATCAAACATCATGAAAGCTACCGGATAATGCAAAAAAAAAAAAAAAAAATCGTCAGTGAGCTTATTGTCCACAAGCGCTCTAATGGAGTGCTTGAGAAACAAGAAAACCAAGAGCCAATAGAGAGCACTGATGGGTACTAGCCAAAGACCTTCTGAAAATTAAGTCAGTGAAAGAATACTCGCCAAGAACTCAATAGTGTGAGAGTTAAGGATTTTCTACGTACATTAGATATGAGAAGGCTTGGTGCTTTTTATAGTGGTGAAGGTTTAACTAAGATCCCATGAATGTAGAAATTTTCCTTGTATGGAGGATACAAAGTTAATGCTTTGAGATCTTAGGGCCCTACTTCCCATATTAGGAAGGCAAAAACATGGAGTAGGGTCTTAGGGCATGGTATGCAAGTTATTTCCATGTAGGGGTTTATGCGTGGAGAATACATAAAGGTCTATGGGGGCCCAACACATCTGGTTGTCGGGTTCATGCAAACCCATCTGTCAATCTTGGTGTTATTCTCTTGACATACCCTAACATACATCTATCATGGCATCTCAAATCAACCTAACATTCATCTAGCATGGCATCTCACATCAACCTAGTATTCATCTAGCATCATGTCATCATATCATATCTAAGGCAGAAGCATAGAAACAATAAATCAGGGAAGATTATAGGCAACAAATAAGCATGGTACCATCAAGAGATCATTGGAAAATATTAAGAACACAAACATGCTTATTCAAACCACCATATCATGTTCATCCACCCAAAACAAGATTATGTCACAAACAAAATGCATGTACATATGAATGCATAACTTACCTTACTTACCTTGCTGCATCTCAGCACCTATGGCATTAATGCATGAACATGTGCATGCATGTTCATGGCATCAAAACAAGAAAACACAAAATAAACCCTAATTTAACATATGAAAGGGAAACAAACAAACAAACAATGAAACAAAGACTCATACACACAAAGGAGGATAAAAACAAAAGCATATTTATGCAAGGAAATAAGAAATAGAATCAAATAAATTCGGGTTAGGGTTTTTAGGCAGGATCATGCACATGCATGAACAAGCCTGCGTGCACATAATCCAGCCTGTGTGCATAGGCAGGATTATCCACACATAGGTTCAACCACAGAAACCCTAGCCAAGTACACAGCAATGTAGAAAATAGAGCAGGACTTCAAAACAATAAATCTAATATCCTAACATGCTTTAAAATATAAAAACTACAAAAACCTAAACTACATAAACATATTAAAACAAAAAACAAGCAAAGAAACAAGATAGACAATAAGATTAAACAGAAAAGAGTTTAGAACTCAATATCTCAAAACAAAAGCTCCTAGGCTTGATTTTTGACCGTTCCCCTTAGTTAAATCTATTCACAATCAATAAAAAAAGTAATTAGTAATATTAAACTCAAAGATCAAGGCCAAAAAAGGCCCTAATCAAAGGAAAATTGACTTGAAGATGTTTTGTGAAAAACTCCCCCTTTGATTCACTATTTCTAGTGAATCTTAGTGTTTTCCCTTAGGATTTCTGTGTGTTTTGAAAATGGATCATGTATGGCTATTTATGCTAGGTGACACGTGGCGCTTTTGGATTGGTCATTTCGAACAATTGCGTTGCTTCATTCCTTAGGCCTCTTCGCCCTATAAATAGCTCAATTCCTTCATTAGCCTTTCTATTCTTTTGTTTTACTTGTTCGAGTGCTCTGGGCTTCTTCACTTGTCTGTCACTCTCATGCATTGTTCATCAATATAGTCTTCCAAATATTGGTTTTCAAAGTAAGTGTTCTGTACCCGATTTTTATCTTTCATTCATACCTCTTTTCCTTTTATTCCTTTTTTGCAACCCCCATGGTCGTCGGTTTAGCGTTCACTCCTCGCGTGTGTATACTTAGTAATCATTCATCGCTTTATAAGTGAGAGGATGTCAGGTGATAGAGGAGTGATGAATGAAATTTTGTTGTTAGTCTGTTTGGTTGTAGGCAACGACGAGGTCCATCCGTCGAGACATGAACCTATGGCGGAGGATCTAGTTAACTCCCTAGAAAGGGAATCGTTGGGATGTTTTTCTAAGGAAGAGGTGGAGAAGGGGAAGAGGAAAATGAGGAGGATGAAGTGGTAGATGAGGAAGAGAGGAAACCCTCTAGCTCGTTGGGTGAGGAGTTCAGGCTATTCATCCTTCTGGCTATATGGTCGGTGAACGACTTTATTCCTAAGGTGACGAAGCTTCTAAATTCCTGACAACATTCCCATACGAATGGCGAGAAAAAATGAGAAGTGTTGCCCTGGAAAAATGGTGAATGTCGACTTCTATGAAGCCTTATTCATAGTTGGGCTGAGGTTGCCCTTCACCAAGTTGCATCGTTAGCTTGCTAATTACCTAGATGTGTGCATTTACTAGATCGCCCCAGATGCATGGAGGATTTTCTAGGGGTTGAAGTGTTGTGGGGCCCAATTAGTGGGAGTTGTCGTCGTCTCTGAAGGAAAAATTCTGGTTTTGCATCTCATGCAAAACCCACAGCGGAAGCGACGAACAAGGATCTATTTCATTCATGATTGATAACGTGCACAATGTAAATTTCAGAATTTAAGAACAAGATAGCGTACCTTGGTGTGGAGAAATTCAAAACAAAGATTAGAAGCATTTGGGAACACTTTTAATCTTCACTCCAATTCCACTTTACGCCCAAGATGTGTGGTCTCTCAATCAGTTTTCCAAAAGGAGAATGAAATTGTGTCTCACACTTTCTCACACACCGTTTCTTTTTATTTTCTAATCTCTTCTTTTTCTAATAAAAAATTCTGTATGTTTCTCCCTTTATAACTAACTGATTATCTAATTGGGCTGGCCTATTGGGCCTTTCCAATTGGGCTTTAGTATGTGGCTTGGAGTGGGACCAAAAGGGACCAATAAGACACTAGCTCCAATGGGCCTTGGGTTTTTCCGTCAATTCTTGACAAGTCCAAAGTTACCATTAATTATATTTAATACCACTATATAAATATAATTGCACTCTAGGCCTTATTAATAAATTATATCCCAAGACTTTATTATACACGTAACCCCTTCATAAAATATTCGTAGTAACACAAAGTCATAAATGTAGACTGCCACTTTGTAAATTACTACTCTTATCCTTGAGTATCCGGTTTAATTCTTTAAGTTATTCATTATATATTTATGAAATCCAATTTCATAAATATATACTTTAGCAATTTCTTACTAAAGGTTAGGCCTAACTCTCTGAATAACTGAACCATTAAACTTATCTCAAGAGAATTTTATATCTCCATCAAGAGACTATGAATTCCATCTTGAGAATATATGTTCCATCAACACTAAATGTGGCTGCCCAACATACTGAGGTTTGACCGTCACTTCAGGTCTCACTCCTGATATATCAAAGCAACCTACACTTCATGATCAGGTCCATTATTCTCTCAGGATTAAGAGTTCATGCAAATAGAAGTCGTGAGATTTATTATTCATTTGACAGTCGTTAGAAGAATAATAAATCTCACAGCGGTCCAGTTCAATATGTTTTAACTCTTAAAACATATCAACATATCAACTAGAAGTTTCCACTTCCATGATCAAGACAAATCATCGTAGTTGACACGTTATAGTCTTCGCAGATGAAATGCTCAATTTCATCACCGACTACGAACTATAAATTCTGAGTTTACAAAGAACTTGTGATTTACATCTTCTGTGACTTTTCACATAAATCACATACAATGCATCTCATGGACTATATGATAATGTCCCATATTCATGTTATCATTATTTTAGATAATAATAAAATAATTTTATCAATCACAATATTAAGTCATACATCATGTCATACATAATGTCATACATAATATCATACATAGCATCATACAATAGGATTTATGGGCATTAATCCTAACAGTCTCACCATCGACGAATTCTTCTATTGTTACAAGCCACAATAGATTACAGTGTCCAAGGTTTCTTCAACTTTGTGTGTTGTAAAACGTCACTCAGGTTAATGTCTTATATGCCTAATTCCAATTGTGATTGGAAAGGCAAGTACTTCTTCGTACAAGGTTCAAATTAGGTGTGCAGACCCAATGAATAGGATAGTATGCCCGATGGGTTTGACAATACTTAGGGTGTTTTAGATAAGTCTAGTGAGTCTTCATTCCCTACTTTGCATCTTGTCTGTTGACCTTTGTTCTTATCTAACCCTAACACATGTCATTCTATCTTTCCTCAGTTCAGGTGTGCCCGATGATCAGTGAGGAGCAGGATGACTGCATCAATTGTATTATCTCAATCTCTCTTGCGAAGAGAAGTTGAAAAAGTTGGTCACCCTCGATGATGCGAACCTCAATCGACACGCTTTGAGACCCAACAAAAATATTGGAATACTTGCCCAAGAAAGCTAAAATTCAGATTTTTGATAGAAACTCTGACCCAACGTTTATAATCGAAACGCGAACCAAAGGTATAAGTATAACACCTTGACCTAATGATTATAATGAATCACGAACCGAAGGTATAAAGTTTGAACGCCACAAGGAAGAATCCCTGATAAGTTCACAGTTCTTGAAGAACCAAAAGAAGGGCAAAGCCTCACCTTTTTAGATTTTTATTCCATAATATTATATGAAAAACGTTTACAGACTTTAGGGCCTATTTAAGGGCTCCATAAAACTTGATAGACAATAAAATATATTCTAAAATAACTCCTAATTGATACCTTACCATACCAGGAATCAATTTTGACCTAAAAAGCATTAAATGCACCTAAAAACCATTAAATGCACCTAAAAACAAGGAAACAAATCACCTAAACCTAAAATAACGTTTTTACATAAAAATACCA
>JACAVU010000001.1:49955086-49965086 GCA_014183005.1 Castanea mollissima
ATAAGAACGATGAATGAAGACACAAAAGAAACAAGAAAGGATGATAACAGGAAACAAAAGATAAAGGGATAGGAAACTGATTTTAGAACCTGTGCTCTGTGATGCGAACCTCAATCGACACGCTTTGAGACCCAACAAAAATATTGGAATATTTAACCCAGGAAAGCTAAAAATCAGATTTATGATAGAAACCCGACCCAACGTTTATAATTGAAACGCGAACCAAAGGTATAAGTTGACCTTGACCCAATGATTATAAAGAATCACGAACCAAAGGTATAAAGTTTGAACGCCACAAGGAAGAATCTTTGATAAGTTCACAGTTCTTGAAGAACCAAAAGAGAGCAAAGCCTCACCTTTTCTGATTTTTATTCAATAAATTTCCGAAAAAACGTTTACAGACTTCAGGGCCTATTTAAGGACTCCACAAAACTTGACAAACAAGAAAATATATTCTAAAATAACTCCTAATTGATACCTTACCATATCAGGAATCAAGTTTGACCTAAAAAGCATTAAATGCACCTAAAAACAAGGAAAATACCTAAAAAACGTACTAAATAGTAAAACCCTAAATAAAAGTTGATTTGGTCTGAAATTAGCAGATCCAAAATAGGAAAAAATCTGCCCTAACTGATACAGAGCTGAAAAGTCAATCAGTCATTAATTCATGCCATAAATCACTCCATATTAAGCCAGATCAGCCCTAAATAGCTTGAATTAAATTTATTACACTTTCATCTTCCTTTGGGCCAAGCTTGGAATGTCCTGCGTTAGAATCAGCCCAAATCTCTTGAATCAGCCCATTAAGTGCTTCTTGGATCTTCTTGGATTTTGCTCTTGTAATAGGCCCAACTGGAACATGCAATGGATCCTTGAATGCTTGTTGATTCTCATCAATGCACATGCATGGTTGGGTTGATGACATATTTGTGATCTTGATGCCTTGAATGATGACTTGTTTTGATGGTCTTTGTTTCTAATTTTGATCTTCAATGCTCACATGTTTCTACCTTGGATGAATGTAATATGATATGATGGAGTTTGTGATGAAGCATGCTTAGATGTATGATTAGGGTTTGTGATGTGATGAATGCCTTGATGCCATGATTAGATGAATGCTAAGGTTTGTGATGTGATGAGATGTATGATTAGATGTACTGTAGGCTTTGTATGTAAGCATGATAGATGTATGGTTAGGGATTTTTAACGCCATGTTGATTGTTAGATGTAAGTGTGTGTGTGTGTGTGTTAGATAAAAGTTTTAAGTGTGCCTTTAATAGGGTTAAGACATAAGACACAATGATGGAAAGCCAACCTTAAGGTTGAGAGATTTTGGGTGCCTAACACCTTCCCAAAACTGTACCTTAACTCTGAACCCATATCTCTAGTAGTAAGATCAACAGGTCCTTCTCGACATAACACTATATATATAGTTCCTAGGTCATTGCAAAAACTAGATGGTGACTCCTAAACAAAAACAACCCCTTGCGTCCACAAGATGACCTAATCCATCATCAAGGATGTGGACCTCAACGAGTGCTCCAAGCATGAGACGAAGTCTTTGGGGGATTCTGGCCTTTTCAACTTGACAAGGGTAAGGTCCCTTTTTTCTATTAGTAGTTTAGTTCCTTTGTCTATCTTATATCTAACTATCCGTCGCCTTTTTCCAGGCCTTGGTGAAGATGCAAGCCCTACAAATCAGGTGCGCAGCTCAGGAGGTAGTGATGACTTGAAGAAATTCAAGGACGCCCTACATCTACTTAATGGTGAAGTAAATGACTAAAAGGCCTAGCTGGAAGGCAGCACCCATTAGGTAGAGGAGCTGACCAAGGCCAGCACTAACCTGATGACAGAGTTGGCTACCCTTCGTGAACAAGTCGACATGGCTAAAGTCAGCGTCATAGCGGAGTACAAAGATTCTCAGCCCTACTTCAATGAGTTGGGTGACCAATATGGTGAAAACTTTAAGGACTTTTGTAAGCAGGCCGTTGCCTTCTTTCTTGGTCTGGACTTCTCTCAGATCTAGATCGACACCATGGTCCCGATGACTCCTTGTGGGGGCGACATGATGTTGGAGGTTGACGGTGACAGAGTTGACGGGCAAGTAAAGGGAGAGGAGGCTGGCTCGATGAATGAAGAGGCATATGAGAAGGTGGCTGCTGTTGGTCAAAATGTGTTTGACGCTCCTCCAACTTAGCTTAGCTTTGTTCTCCCCCCTTTTTTGTATTTATTAAAGTCAATTGGAAAATAATTTGGGAGTCTTATTTTGGGCATAAGTGATGTTTCATGGCTTCGTCGGGTTTGACAAAGGCTTTATTTATATATTTGCATTCTTTCCGTGTTATTCTTGCATGTGTTTTATTCATTGCTTTCACTTGGTTTGCTTATTTTTGCCTTTTTTTTCGTTCCTATCAAATGTTTACTTACCAACATTATTTCACCCCATCCGTCAACTTGCTTTACTTATTAACTTATGGGAGACTTAGAATTTTTTATGAGTGATTAGACACCCGTCGGTATCTTTAGTCGTTGGTCCACCCTGTAGGTAGGACTTATTATTTTTCTTAATGACTAGGCACCCGTTAGTGACCTTAATCGTTGATCCACCCTGTAGGTAGGATTTATTGTTTTTCTAAATGACTAGGCATCCGTCGATGACGTTAGTTGTCATTCCGCCCTATAGGTATAACTTATTGTTTTTCTAAATGACTAGGCTCCCATCGGTGACCTTAGTCGTTGGTCCACCCCGTAGGAAGGACTTGCTATTTTTCTATGGACATTGCTTTGGCTAGGTGGTTTACCTACTTATTCTCTTCCCTCAGGAATTGCAAAATATTTGCTATGAAATTTTGATCCATCCACCTTTTGACAAGACTTAAGTACTTTTTCAATTGTTCCCCTTTGGCCTCGTAATCCTCGTTAACATGTTTGACGATGACTTGTTAATCATTATGGATGACTACTGACGAAGTCTCTACTACTTTAGCCAAGTCAAGGCCTGTCAGCAGAGCTTCATACTCAGCTTTGTTGTTAGTGGTTGAGAATTAGAGGTGGACCGCACACTCTATCTCATCCCCTTGTGGAGATTGCAAGACTACTTCGACCTCGCCAGCATGTCAGTTGGATGATCCGTCCGTCTGGACTACCCATGGTATTGCCCTTAGCCTTTATCCTTGTTTGTTGTGAACTCAGTGACGAAGTCAGCTAATGCTTGGGCTTTGATTGTGACCCTTGCTCGGTACTGTACATCAAACTCACTTAGCTCAATAGCCCATAAAACCAATCATATAGTTGTCTATGGATTGTTCATTGTCTTCCTTAGAGGTTTATTGATGCGAACCTCAATCGACACGCTTTGAGACCCACCAAAAATATTGGAATACTTGCCTAGGAAAGCTAAAATTCAGATTTATGATAGAAACCCTGACCCGAAGTTTATAATTGAAACGCGAACTAAAGGTATAAGTTGACATTGACCCAATGATTATAACGAATCACGAACCGAAGGTATAAAAATGTTTATACCTTGACATTGACCCTAATAAGTTCACAATTCTTGAAGAACCAAAAGAAGAGCAAAGCCTCACCTTTTCTGATTTTTATTCAATAATATAATAAAAATGTTTATAGACTTCAGAGCCTATTTAAGGGCTCCATAAAACTTGACAGACAAGAAAATATGTTCTAAAATAACTCCTAATTGATACCTTACCATATCAAGAATCAATTTGACCTAAAAAGCATTAAATGCACTTAAAAACAAGAAAAATACCTAAAAAAAGTTCTAAATAATAAAAGCCCTAAATTCAGGTAGATTTGGTCTGAAATAACAGCTCCAGAATAGGAAAAAATCTCCATTAACTGATATAGAGCTGGAAAGTCAATTAGGCACTAATCCACACCATAAATTACTCCCAATTAAGCCAGATCAGCCCTCAATAACTTGAATTAAATTTATTGCATTTTCATTTTCCTTTGGGCCAAGCTTAGAATGTCCTGTACTAGAATCAACCTAAATCTCTTGAATCAGCCCATTAAGTGCTTCTTTGATCTTCTTAGATCTTGCTCTTATAATAGGCCTAATTGGAACATGCAATGGATCCTTGAATGCTTGTTAATTCTCATCATTTATCTGTCTAGAGCACTATGGTGTGTGCTTGAGAGTATGGCCTACGTTGGCGGGCGGCCGAAATTAACTTAAAGGCCAACTTCTCCATGAGGGGGGGGGGGGGGATACCTCTCTTTTGCTCCTTTAAGCGCTTAACTAGTGTAGTAGACGGGTAACTGCACGTGGTCCTTCTCTCAAATAAGAGCTGAGCTAACGACCGTAAGGGATACGGCCAGGTAAAGAGAGAGCACTTCATTAGGTTTGGATGGATTAAGCAGTGGCAAGGATGCTTGGTACTCCTTAAGCTCTTTGAAGGCCTTCTGACATTCGTCAATCCATTTAAAGGCCTTCTTCAGCATTTTAAAGAATGGTAAACACTTATCTATCACTCTAGAGAGAAACCAATTGAAGTCAGCAACCCTCCCGTTTAAACTTTGCACTTCTTTGATATTCTTCGGGGGTGTCATCTCTAATATGTCTTGAATTTTGTTGGTGTTGGCCTCGATGCCCCATTGGAACACCATGAAGCTGAGAAATTTTCCTGACGATACCCCGAACACACACTTACTAGGGTTAAGCTTCATGTCGTAGAGACAGATGGTCTTGAATGTCTTTCAAAGGTTATCCAAGTGGTGATCTTCCCTCTTACTTTTCTCCAACATGTCATCTACATATACCTCCACGTTTCGTCCGATCTGTGGGGCGAACATCTTGTTCAAAGCCTTTGAAATGTTACTCTCGCGTTCTTTAGCCCAAATGGCATGACCTTGTAGCAATAAAGTCCTTGGCTCTTAACGAACGAAGTCTTCTCTTGATAGTGTTCATCCAACCTGATCTGGTTGTAGCCAGAGAAAATGTCTATGAAGCTCAATAGTTGGTGCCTAGCTTTTGAGTCCATGAGGAGATCGATCCGTGGGAGTGGGTAACTGTCTTTGAGGCAGGCTTTATTTAAGTTAGTGAAATTGATGCATAACCTTCATTTGCCATTTGCCTTTTTGACCATCACCATGTTGGCCAGCCAATTAGGATAGTATACCTCTCTAATGGAATTCGTATCTAGCAGATTGCGAACCTCTTCAACTATGACTTTGTCCCTTTTTTGGGTAAAGACCCTCTTCTTCTGTTGAATAGGAGGGAAGGATGAGGAGATGCTAAGCTGATGAACCATGATGTTGGGATTAATCCCTAGCATGTCCTCGTGGCTCCAAGTAATGATGTCTTGATTATTCCTTAGGAAGATGGTGAGCTCTTTTCGGATGAAAAGGTTGGCCTGCGTACTGATACGGGTGATCTGGCTTACGCGGTTATCGTCCAGGGAGATTTCTTCCAATGCATCTGTCAGCTCCATGTTGACTTGTTGTTCTTTGATTTTTAAAGCTTGCAAATGATCATCCATTTTCAACATTGCTACGTAACACTCACGAGCTGCCATTTAGTCTCCGCACGCTTCCCGTATCCCGTACTCTGTTGGGAATTTCACCAGCAAGTGGTGAGTAAAGGTGGCTTCTCCCCATGTGTTGAGTGTACATCACTCGATGATGGAGTTACAGGTAGAAGAGCAGTCAATAAGCAAGAAGGTGATCTCCTTGGTGAGCTTCTGAAGATAAGTGCCAATGGTCACTAGTAAAGTGACAGTTCTAACGGGGAAGACTTTAGTGCCCCCACATCCTACGAGTGGCGTGTCTAATGATAGAAATCATTCCTTGTTAATCCTCATTTGCTGAAAGGCAGGGTAGTAAAGGATGTTAGCTGAACTTCCATTGTCTACTAGGACCCATTGTGTATTGAAGTCAACTATTGACAGGCTGATGACTGAGGCATCATCATGAGGGTGGGGGAGTAGTCGGGCATTGTCTTCTGTAAAGTTGATGGTTGGGTCGTCGATTCTTGTTAGCTTAGGCAGACACCTAGTGATCTGCACACTTTGCATCATTTGCAAGTAGGTCTTTCTTGATTTTTTTTGGAAGAACCAGCCATGGTGCTTCCTCCTATGATTACTTGTATTTCTCCAAGGGGAGATCTTGGCCACTATTTGACCTGTCGGTTAGGTTCTAGATCCCTCAGCAGATTGCTGTCTCCTTCTCTCTCGATGAATTTCTACAGTTTCCCTTACTTGATGAGGGCTTCTATCTGTTGTTTCAAGTCGTAGCATTTGGACATGTCATGCCCTTAGTCTCAATGGAAGTGGCAATACTTGTTCTTTGGCCTCTTATTTGGGTCGCCCTTCAGTTTGTCTAGCTATGCCAGTTCTGGGTCGTTACTTATTTGCATGAATACTTGATCAACTGTTGTATTCAGCAAGGAGAAACTGGCCATCCTACTGGGCGGAGGTGTGGACCTTCTTTCATCCCTTTGTTCGTTCATTTGAGCAATCTTTCTTCCTTTGTCTTGGTGGAGGTCATCATGCCTTTCTCTCTTTTTTGGTCTACCCCCTTGAGCCGTCATGGCATCCTCCACATTCATGTACTTCGTGGCCTTATATAGCATGTCAGCCATCGTCTTTAGGTTATTCTTGTAGATATAGAAGAGAAACTCCCCAGATTGGAGTCTGTTGGTAAAAGCTGTAACTAGAATCTTGCCGTCGGCTTTGTCAATTAGTAGGGCCTCCTTGTTGAACTAAGTCACATAAAACCTCAAGCTTTTGTCTTCCCATTGCTTTGCTATTCAACAGGCTTGTCGACGACCTCTTATACCTCTGCCCACCAATGAAGTGGGTGACAAAGTGCTAGCTTAGTTCCTTAAAGGTGGAGACGGTATTGGGGGTCAGCTTGCTAAACCACACTCTTGCAGGTCCCTTAAGTAGGGTGGGAAACGCCCTACACATAATTTCATCTGAAACCCCTTGTAGGTGCATTAGGGTTTTGAACATCTCTAGGTGGTCGAATGGGTCTTTTGCTCTGTCGTATGCTTCTACCTGTGGCATTTGGAACTTGGTTAGGAGGGGGAATAACGTGATTTGCACTACGATGGGTGAGTTAGTCTGCTGGACTAGTTCATCCAAGTTGGTGGATACGTATCCCCTCTTGGCATTCAACATCATGTCCATCTTTTCTTTCATCATTTGCATGTCTTGTGCCATGTGTATTACGCTATTCTCTAATTTAGATGGGTAGTCAGTGTCCTCTTGTCAATCTCGCCTACTGGGGACATTGCTTTCTTCCTGATCTTCCTTTTCCCATTGATCTTGATGGAAATATGCATGTACGCAGCGGAAAAATAACGGATTTACTTTATTCATAAAATTAACATGTGCTATATAAGTTTCAGAATTTGAGAACAAGAAAGTGTACCTGAGAGCGGTGAATTTCAAAACTGAAGATCAGAAGCACTTGGGAATACTTTCAATCTTCACTCCAATTCCACTAACACCCAAGATGTGTGGTCTCTCAATCAGTTCCAAAGGGAGAATGTCAAAAAGTGTCTAACACTTCTTACACCACTTCGCAATAATGTTCTTTTCAATTCTCTACAGAAAATTCTGTATGTTTCTTTCTTTGTTTCTAACTGATTATCTAATTGGGTTGGCCTTTTGAGCCTTTCCAATTGGGCTTAAGTGTGTGGCTTGGAGTGAGACCAAAAGGGACCAATAAGACACTAGCTCTAATGGGCCTTAGGCTTTTCTGTCAACTCTTGACAAGTCCAAAGTTACCATTAACTATATTTAATACCACTATATAAATATAGTTGCACTCTAGTCCTTATTTATAAATTATATAAATATAGTTACCATTACTACATTTTATCTTTGAGTACCTGGTTTAATCCTTTAAGTTATTCATCATATATTTATGAAATCCAATTTCATAAATATATACTTTAGTAACTTCTTACCAAAGTGGTTAGGCCTAACTCTTTGAATAACAAATCCATTAAACTTATCTCAAGGGAATATTTTGTATCTCCATTAAGAGACTATGAATTTCATCTTGGGAATATATGTTCCATCAACACTAAATGCGGTTGCCTAACATACTGAGGTTTTGACCGTTACTTTAGATCTCACTTCTGATATAGTAAAGCAACCTACATCTTATGATCAAGTCCATTATTCTCTCAAGATTAAGTGTTCATGCAAATATAAGTCGTGAGTTTATTATTCATTTGACAGTCGTTAAGAGAATAATAAATCTCACAGCGGTCCAGTTCAATATGTTTTAACTCTTAAAACATATCAACATACCAACTAGAAATCTCCATTTCCATAATCAAGACAAATCATCTTAGTTGATATGTTATAGTCTTTGCAGATGAAATGCCCAATTTCATCACCGACTACGAACTACATTTTGAGTTTACAAGGAACTTATAATTTACATCTTCTGTGACTAAATCACATAAATCACATACAAGGCATCTCATGGACTATATGATAATGTCCCAATATTCATGTTACCATTATTTTAGATAATAATAAAACATTTTATTAAACATAACATTAAGTCATACATAATAACATACATAGCATCATACAATAGGATTAAGGGAACACATCCTAACAGTTCTCCTGTTGGGAGATGACTATCATTATGCTTTTCGTTGTTTCGCTAGTCATGCTGATTGTCGAGAGGTCGTTCATTCCTCTGATTCAACTACTACTCCAACACTTGGTTGCGTTAGGTAAGCCGCTTAACTACCACGGCTAGGGTTTGCACTTGTCATTCCAAGGCATTGGAGGAGTTCCCTATGTCTTGGTTAATGGTGGCCATCGATCACATTTAAACCAGTAACTCTTTTGTCTTTGGAGCAAATGATGAGAATCAACAAGCATTCATGGATCCATTGCATGTTCCAGTTGGGCCTATTACAAGAGCAAGATCCAAGAAGATCCAAGAAGCACTTAATTGGCTGATTCAAGAGATTTGGGCTAATTCTAACGCAAGACATTCCAAGCTTGGCCCAAAGGAAGATGAAAGTGCAATAAATTTAATTCAAGCTATTTAGGGTTGATCTGGCTTAATTGGGAGTGATTTATGGCATGAATTAATAGCTGATTGACTTTCCAGCTCTATATCAGTTAAGACAGATTTTTTCCTATTTTGGATCTGCTAATTTCAGACCAAATCAACTTTTATTTAGGGTTTTATTATTTAGTACGTTTTTTAGGGTTTTTCCTTGTTTTTTAGGTGCATTTAATGCTTTTAGGTCAAATTTGATTCCTGATATGGTAAGATATCAATTAGGAGTTATTTTAGAATATATTTTCTTGTCTGTCAAGTTTTATGGAGCCCTTAAATAGGCTCTGAAGTCTGTAAACGTTTTTTTTCAGAGAAAATTATTGAATAAAAATCAGAAAAGGTGAGGCTTTGCTCTCTTTTGGTTCTTTAAGAACTGTGAACTTATCAAGGATTTTTCCTTGTAGCGTTCAAACTTTATACCTTTGGTTCGTGATTCTTTATAATCATTGGGTCAAGGTCAACTTATACCTTTGGTTCGCATTTCGAATATAAACGTTGGGTCAAGGTTTCTATCAAAATCTGAATTTTAGCTTTCTTGGGCAAATATTCCAATATTGTTTGTTGGGTCTCAAAGCGTGTCGATTGAGGTTTGCATCATTTGGTATTAAATATTCCAATATTTTTGTTGGGTCCCAAAGCGTGTCGATTGAGGTTCGCATCATTTGATATCAGAGCACATGTTCTAAAATCAGTTTCCTATCCCTTTATGTTTTGTTTCCTGTTATCATCCTTTCTTGTTTCTTTTGTGTCTTCATTCATCTTTTTTTTTTTTTTTTTTTTTTTTTTTTTTTTTTTTTTTTTTTTTTTTTTTTGTCTTTGTTGAAGTGCACTAGGTTAAAATCGTGCAACTAGCTCCAAAAAAAAAAAAAAGTGAAAAAAAAGATATCTGTAAAAAAAAAAAAAAAAAAAAAAAAATTGTTTGTAGTTTCAGTTC